>JANEHU010001462.1:0-179324 GCA_027563435.1 Nasonovia ribisnigri | reverse complement strand
AATACAATTATTATGTAATTACGTTCCAATATAGAACTGATGACCACCGACCACCGTAAATCAATCCTAAATCTTCTATAAATTTAGGTACCTATCCTATCTTCTATATGCGGTCATCACAATCAATACTAATGAGTAATGACTATTGATCAATATAAACATAATACATATATTTTTTAGATTCTGAGCGGAGCGATAAATGTAGAGGTTTTACAATGAAGTATGTGTGAGTGTGTTTTTGTGCCATTCATCAAGCAGTAGAAATGCTTCAATACTCAAATTTGTTCTTTGAAAGATTAAAATTAAAAATGTCTCTTAATTTTTTAAATTATCGTGGAAAACTAATGAAATTTAACAATATAACAGAAAAAGGGCATTTTTGAGAAAAATAAAGTTGGTTTTTAGGTAGATATACTTAATTCAAAAATAAATAACTTAAAAGACTTGAATTTTTCACAAAAAATGTATAGGTATTACCATTTTCTAGAATTTATATAGTTTTCAAAATATTTTGTGTAATTCTTTGCTATTTATAGATATTTGAACTTTTGTACAGTTTTTTTTCGATTTATATATGATAAAATTTTACAAAATTCGTCAAAATCACTGAAATATGTATATTATTTTTTAGTTAAAAATTCATAAGACCTAATTTTTTTTCACATATAAGGCTTGAAAATTTAATTTAAGGTTTTACTTAAATTATCATATTTTATTCCCAATGAAATGTTACAAATATTACGACTACATTTGAGTTATTTAGTATTTTTTTAAAATTTTTTTTTTATTGATCTATTTTTTACAACCCGGCATCATAGGCCATTAGTTACAGTTTTTTTTTTTTGTAGATGCTTTTGTTACATAATTATATTTACATTATATTTGGTCTATTAAATTAATTGATTTTAAAAAATTAAGTGTTTTCCTGTTTTGAGCGGGATCCGGACCGAGTAGTGAATCAAATGTTCCTGTAATGTTGAAGTTTATTCGTTCCTGTTGATAGAGTTGGCATTCCGTTAGTATGTGTTTGGTGGTGCGAGGGAAGTCCCACATCCTTCACATGTGGGAGGTTCTTCTTTTGACATGAGGTATCCATGTGTTAATCTGGAGTGCCAATTCTGAGTCGATTTATAGTGGTTTCTTCTTTTCGGTTAAATTCATGATTTTCCCATCTGAATGTTGTTCTTTTTATCTGGTTTAGTTTTGTGTCTTGATCGTTCCAGAGTAAATGCCATTGTTTTTCCTTATTTGTGTTTTGACTGCCTTTTTGATGTCGTCATATGAGGAGATGTTTAGTTTGGTTGTGTCTGTGCTGGATATGGCGAATTTAGCGTATTTGTCCGCGATTTCATTGCCTGCGATGCCGGTATGTCCAGGGATCCAAATTATTGATATTTTTTATTTTTTATTTTTTTTTATTTAGTATTTATAGACGTTTGAAATTATTTTAGTTTTTTCCTATAAACATAGAAAACAATTTTTATGCATTGTAAAATTTAATACAAGATTCCTCGTGAATTTGAGGTATAAGCGTTTGAAGTTAAAATTGTAATGAATTAAGTGACTCTTAAATAACTGTGGGTTGTTATATGTCTTTAATTCAATTACTTATTGATTATTATATTATAAATTAAATGATATTACCTCTCTGATCCTTGCCTGTTGAAACCGTAGTCAATATCTATAAGGTATTAAATGCGATGACCAATAAAAACACTTTTTTCTTTACTTTACAATAACACTTATTAATTTATTTAACCTTTTTAACACACCTTAACGTACATATATTTTAAACATTTACAATATTAATATATCTTAATATTGTATAGACGATCTGCGTAGTCTTTTAATGCTCGCTTTTGACCGTCTATACCAGGGGTCACCAAATGGCGGCCCGCATCCGGCCTGCGAATGCATTTTAACCGGCCCGTAGACTGAAAGCCAATAATTTAATACGTAATTATTATCAAGGGTGGCTGTTGTAATAACAAATGTTGCAGGTAATTTCTTATCTTTGTACATTATTACTGCTTTATTAGGTTTTTTCGGCTGCAACAAATATTATACTAGCTGTGAAGCATATCTTATCTTCTCGGTTTTTTTATTTACTTGAAATTTCATTACGACATTTAAAATATTTTTGGCCAAACGGCATATTATAATAAATATTATGCACTTTGAATTTGTATGGCCCGCGAGAATTTTTTGAATTCTTAATGTGGCCGGCGGAAAATATTAATTGGTGACCCCTGGTCTATACAAATGGACAACAATAACGCGTCTGGCGTAGTGACTAAAAACTGAGCTCCTTATATCTAATATTGTGTGTTTGTGTGCGTATGTATGTGTGCATATGTGTGAGTTTTATCTTATATTTAAAGCTATCAATTATTATAATTATTATACATATTATTATAGTTTATTGAATATTATTTATTATATATTTAAACGTTAAGATATGTGATGGCTAAACACACATCATTACACAATTTTGGCATAAATTTGCAAATTATTTTGTTCACTTTTAATATTTTAGACTTGACAATTTAATACAAAGTTCTTCACAAGTTTAAATAGTAACACACAAATCTAAAAAAAATACAAGCACTGTTAATTTTATGTGATTTAATCGAAAAATATATCGTTATAATCGTAATTATTATAATAGTTACCCCCTATATAGACTATATTCATCGCTTTAACAGATAGGTAGGTATGTATTTTAGAAATTGGGCAGTTTTATTATTTACCCTCTGCTCCTGGATTCACAAATATGTGTTCTAATATATGTAATATTAAGTATACAAAGACCATATTTTCATATACTTAGTATAAATTTCTCTTTTTAAAAAAACCCATTTTGTACTTTACGTCTTTAAAATGCAGGGAATTTTAATTTTAAATAACAAAATTTATCGTATACTTATAATACTATTGGTTTTACAATGATGTGTGTTTTTTTTTTTATTTTTTTTTTATTTTTTTTATTTTTTTTTATTTTTTTTTTTGTGTCTGTCATCACGTTTTAGGACAGAAAAAATGCTTCGATTTTCTTCAATAGTACCTTTTCTGATAGGAAAGTGAATCTAGTTGGTACTTTGGGGGGTCAAAAGTCAAAATTTCCCAGTAGTTTTCAAGAGCGCCTGGAAAAACAAATGAAAAATTATGGGAAAAACGGGAATTTTTACGGAAAACCAATTTTCGACAAAATCGATTTTGGTTTTTGGTATAACTCTAAAAGAAATACCGTAGAGACATGAAATTTTGACCGAATGTTTATATAAGCATTTTCTACACACCATATCATTTTCAAAATATTCTGTCTTATTTTGAGCTGTTAACGGACATTTTAAGTTTCCAATTTTTTTAGTTTTTTTTTCTATAAATGTCAATAAAATTTTATTTGTTGGGTAAAAAATCTTGAAAATTTAATAGTAGGCTTCTAATATATAGTTTCAAAGGCAGATGAAAAATATTAAAAATCCGTAGTCACAATTTTTATTTATAGGTAATCAAAGTTCAAATTTTGACAAAATACGTAAAAATGACGAAAATGTGCAATTTATTTTGAGTTAGAAATTCATAAAAATTTTTCTTTTAAATCTAAGGTTTGAAAATGTAATACAAGATTCCTCATAAGTTTGCCTAATTTTATCAATAAAAAAATGTTTATAAGCAAGTCATAATAAATTTTTATGAGCATTTTAAGTTCAAATTTGTACAAGATTAGATATTCACTCGATTTCTCATGTAGCGATTTTCTTATTTTGTTGCAATTCAAAAACAAATAACTGTAGATGCATGAAAATTTCACTGAATGTTTATATAAGCTATTTCTATACACCATCTAATTTTGAATATATTTTGACTGTTTTTCAGCTTTTTACGGACGATTTCAGTTTTCAAATTTTTTAGTTTTTTTTTCTATTAATATCAATTACATTTTATTTGTTGGGCCAAAAATAATGAAAATTTAATACAAGGCTCCTGATATATTATTACAATAGCAATTGAAAAATATTAAAAATACATAGGCACACATTTTTTTTATAATCATTTAAAGTTCGAATTTTGACAAAATTTATCAAAATATCGAAAATTATCAATCATTGTAATTAAACAATTATAAAATGTTCAGTTTTCTTAACTAAGGATTGAAAATTTAAAATAAAGATTCTAATAAATAGTACATACTGTATTCAAAAAATCTAAAAAATATTTAAACACAGTTATTTTTTATAGACATTTTAAGTTCAAATTTGGACGGAATTACATATTTTAATCAATTTTAACGAGTAAAAGTATATATTATAATATTTTTATAGCATCACTGATAATTTTAGGTTAATAATTAAATAATATGAATAATATTAATTCAACTTAGCAGCTACCGTATAATAACAATATCAATATAATTTAAAATATCCTAGACTGACATACCGTCTCCGCTCAGAATCGTTTTCTTATACAATGATATTATATCATTGAATTCAAATTTAATACCATCCATTATAGTACAGTGATCTACTTGTAGCCTACTGTACAGCGGAGCGACATCCACTTGACCCCCTTTTTTTTATTTATTTATATTTAGTATCGGCTACTATGGCCATTAGCGCAAGTAATAACTGCATAGTTCCACCACTTTTTTTTTTCAGAGATATTTTCATAAGTGAACATTTTATTGTTATGTCACAAAATGTTTTCAACTAACATTATATATAGGTATTTAATTTTATATATTATTGAATCTTGATTTATTTTATTATAATTTATAAAATTACCTATTAATTACTACTTTTTTTATAAATACTTATGTCTACTTTGCGTATTACATGATGTGATTATATAGTGCTTCTACAGTTACATAAAAAAAATAATAATAATAAACTTTTTGTGAAATAGTTTTATTTATTATGTTTAAACTTCTATCGAGTCTCACAATTTCAACTGGGCTATTCGAGAATTTAATAATAGTTATTATTATTTTTGAAGCGTATCGTAGCTAAAACTCATGTTGTGCTATTATGCCTATATTATATAGGTGTCTTTACTGTATACACAATATAATTATCATTTATTACTAAAGCTTCTATAGTATATAATATTGTATACCTATATAGGAATTCACTGCGCGGCCATCCGGTACTCCTTATGTTATGCACAACTCTCCATACCGGAGCCAAAACCGTAATGATACGGTGAGCGGTGTCAAAAAAATATACTTATGTTTATGTGTACATATATATATATATAAGTATGTGGATATACCTACCTAGTGGTTATAAAATAATACTATAGTAATAATGTTATGGGTAAACACGAAGAATTTTCCGCATTGTGAGGTAACATACTAACATGAAAAATATATTATATTATGTCACATAATAATATGATGATCGCAGTAGGAAAAGACGTATTTAAATATATAGGATATGAATTGAATTGTTTCACAGGCATTATTATATCATATACCTACGTTAAAAATAATTGATCGACGATAGGAATAATTTCGATTGTTTCATTGAAGAACTATAGGCACAAGTATGGCATAGTGCTATATTGTTATAAATACATTTATCGGAATGAGCAGAACGTTCTAAAACGTGTGACCCTATTCAGCCAAATATTATAACATCTAATATTCTCTAAATATGATGCTGCTATTGGACATTTTTCCTACCTAAATATAAAGTATGATTATACATATTTGCACATTATTTATACTTGGCTGGTTTAATAAATAACTAATTAATAATTATTCATTAAATATTCATAAAAATAAATCTTTAAATTAATGGAAACATGAAAATATAACAAGGTATTTAAAACTGATGAACCTATTATAATATTTTTAAACAATAATACGAACTAAATTAAAATCATTTATTTATTAAAAATCTAATGTAGGTACCTTTATATAATAAATAAACTTCATGCGTAAATAGCGTAATTTTTTTTTTTGCTATTATTTGTACCTATAGCAGTCTAGCTGTTGTAGGTAGTTAATAATACAATAAATACAGTATTATATACAAAAACGATTTTATAATTGATTCATTTTATTAAAACATTCGTGCATTGTGTGATTTGTATTAATTGTTGTCGTTTGTAGTGAATAGTGGTTTTTATTTATTCCATCTAAAAATGTAATATAACATTATTTTTATAATTCGAACCACAGGGAGCATAATATTATATACTTATAGAATAATACTTTTTATGAGGCAACCGTCTATTGACATTATTATCGAGAAAAATAGTAAACATTGCGTATTTTACTTCTGGTCTCTGCCCTTTCTATTTTAGCTTCACCTGACTGTGGGCTTACATTAAAAAACAAATATGCAAAGCTTACCTAAGATGCAGACTAATATATAAGCCATAATATGGCTTGTACTTACACCTGACCTAGCAAAATGTTTGTTTGTGTTGTCCCAGATTGCGTTAAAATTGGTGGGAGAAGGAAAGGGTCCATTACATTTTATAGTAGGTTATCTTATCCGTATGGCAATACACGAGAAGAAATTGTTTGAACATTGTGGTTATGTAAAAATTAGAAATTATTTGAATATCAAAATTATTTTACAAAAGTTTTGTTTCCTCGGAAAATTTAAATTGCTTCTAAAACCATGCTTTAAAAATATGAAATAATATATCCTAACAATTCTAAAAAGTTGAAATATTCAAAAACAAACACTAAGTACTTTCATATTTTGATTCATAGTGTCATGAAACTGTTTTTATATATTATGTTTGTATAACAAAAATCCAAATAATCATAAAAAAAATGCTAATTCATGAGAGTCCTAATAATGGAAACTGCGGCTTACGATTTATGAACGATGCGTATTAGGAATAATTAGTATCATTGTCTATTGAATTAAACTCTACATATTTCGTAAGACGTAAAGATGGTAATGAATACGTACCTACCAGATAGATAGGTTATAGGTAGATACATAATTGTGATTTGTCGCAATGAAATTTTCAAACAAAAAAAAAGTTGAAAAATTGCTAAATGTTTTCTAGTAATGTTCAAAAAACATGAATTAACGTAGGAATTAATGGAACCATTTCAATGTGATTTAGGTACTTCAGTTTATACCTACTTATAGAGTTATATACGTTCAAAATTTTATTTACGTTTTATACAATTCTATTTGGCTTTAATTAATTAATTTACTTATTATTTTTCTGTCGACAAAACGTGTTTTTTTCTATGTAACTGGGTCGTAAATATAAAATTGAAAATACAGAGTCGTATCCCAGGCTCTCAATACTCTATTCCATTTAATTCAATATTATATAATGTTGTTGATCATTGCGGGTAACCTAGATTGGCATATATGCGTATCATATATATGTTTATTTATATATAGTTACTTTATGAACCACTCATTTCATTTTATACGTTTTAATTTCGAAAAATGGCAAATGGCAACTATATATTTTACTAAATACAGCAATAGTTGAAGATAAAATATTCATACAAACTATCTTTTGACGTCTTATTTTGAGTAATAATAAATATGTATGATTATTGAAATAAATGACGTAATTATATTTATGTTTATACTTTATAGGCAGTTTTATTTTTATTAAAACCTTGTTGGTTGGATTATTTTATGATTTGATATCGTGTTAACCAACGATAGAATTTTATTTTTAAATTGTTCTAAAATTATTCAACATTAACTGACTCCACTAAAAGTAGTTTAAATTTGTAATAACAATAATTACAATAAATATTTTGAACATGTATGTATTATTACCTATGTATATAGAAAGTAAAGAACAATATTTTAGTATATTATTTTTCATTGCACTCATATATTATATTTTTAAATTTATTGGAACGTGCTTTTAGGTACAGCTGTTTTTTAAAATTATAATTCAATTATTGATCAGCAATATAATATTATTTGGCTGTCTAATCAATTTACACCAATAGATATATGAACATGTCTTTATATAAGTATATGTATAATTAATGTGTATTAGCCATTTCCATTTTTTTTTACGTGAAACAATCACAATACAATTACCACCAATTAAATAATTTTTCACAATTTTTCTTTCTAAATAAAAATTATTTTTCATGCGTGAATAGTATTAAGTATTTAAGTTTGGTGGGCTCTTGCCATAGGTATGAATGCTTCAAAAAAATTTACATTTGTTGAAAATTATAAAAAAAAGTATGTTTTAGTGATTTGATAGTTATACCTATGTATAATAGCTATTTATATAAAATAATAATTTTAATACAAGTACCTATATATTTTGTTATTTATGGATCAAGTAAATCTGTGAGTAAATAAATATTTAATGATTTTTTGTTATGTATATTCACATTCTTTTTGGTTGATACCTATTCGTGCATTCACGCTGCACCAATTTAATTTATATCGACTCGCTTTATTGTCAAACTATTCAAAATTAAAAAAATTACTAAGTTTAAAATACAATAAAATCACATAAGAAAAATAGTGTATATATCAGAGATATATAGAAGAGTGATGTTTTTGTTGTATTCATAAATAATTATTGATTTATTGTAAATACTTTATTTTGCGCAGGATAATGATAGTGAAATAAAACATATCCTACATAAATAGGTAATTGAAATTAACTCTGACGTGTTTAATCAACTGCCTAGGATTTTGTCATAATAATACTTTGTTGGAATCATAAAAATGTGTGATTTTATGTATTCATTTTTGTTTTAATACATTTTCCAGTACCTAACCAAATGTTTTTTTTGTTTTTATTTTATAGGTTCCACAATAATAATAATAATTATAATAATATAACACATTTAATACGGTATTTTTCCGGGAGTAAAAGAGAATAAAAACATTAAACAGATGACCAACTCATAACACGTTCACCTGACCCAACCCAACCGGTCCTCGACATTCGAGTCACGGTACTCCTGCACAGACGTAATCCAAACGTATGAATGCCATATAGTGGGGCAGCTGAAATGGAAAGCGATTCCGTCGTGACGCTTCAGTATCCGAATAGACATAATGTTTGATGGACAAAAGCAAATTAGATAATAATAACAAGATACTCGTCGCAATCAGTTAACTATCCGCGTGGTTTGTTAAATAAATTGCAACTTTTGTATGTTAGTACGTTTTATCAACATAAACTTTAAACTTTTAGTTTATAAAAAATTATTGAGTTTTATATTATCACTGTAGTGGATTTTGTTAAAATTAAAACGGATTATCTATGCTATTGATAAATATAGCTGATTATAGTTTGTTATAAATTATAATATTAGGATGACAACGAGCCGAAAAACCAAGTACTTCAAGCTGTCTCAAAATATGAAATTTGGTCCTCACAATATCAGGTAAATACATGTTTAACTACTTACGTTTGTGCATCAATAATGTAAGTTGCAGTTACCTAATTTAATTATAACAAAATCGTAAATGCCCAATAAAATAATCAGTCAAATATTTAAACTATTATTTAATCAGTTTGTATTATTATTATATCAATATCAAATAATATTTTTTTTTTAAATTAATTTTTAATTTCTAAATATATTTACAATCTGTTTGTTATAAGTAATAACATGAGGCAAATTTAACACAAGTATAGGAATGACACGATGAGAAGACGATTCACTAACGAATTGCTAGAATAAATTTTAACAAAAAATTCCTCCATATGTGTCAAATATTAAGGTGTCTCGGATAAAAATATAATTCTTATGGGTTCCTAATTCAATTTTAATAATTGAAGTTGGAAATATAATTTTAAAATATGTAAATATGGAGGGTTAAGGACTTATCTGGTTTCTTTCACCACAGTGTTATAAAAAAAAAATTATAATGTTAGATGGTAATGTTGGTAAATGGTAAGTACCTATTTTAATAATTGTAAGTAAGTATAGTTTATTCGGTTATATTATAAGTATAAATATATATAATATGTATGTATATGGATCCCAAAATGATTATTCAAAGGCTAAAATTTAAAAAAAAATTTGATACCTTAAGAAGTTTGTTGGGCCAATATTTTTAAATTTAGATCTAATAATGAATCTTTGCACTTGAAAATATTTTTTTAGCTTTCGTATCAAGTCACCGGTAAATTAAAAAATTTCCCAATCACTTCAATATATTGCTAATATAATATAGGTACCATAATTATTATATAAAATTTGTCATTTATAGTAGTGCGATGTGGCGTATTAAATCAAACTCTTATTATTAATGTTGTTATGTTTTAATTTGTATAATATTGATTTGTTTAATTAAGTAAATACAAATGAGTACTTTGATTACATGTCGATACAAAGTCATTGTTTCATTCAGTTCAATTATTTTGAGGGTATACAATTTAAAAATATAATAGTTTATGAAAATACCACAATTAAATATAAGTAATGAAAACTTCATTGACATCTGCAAAAATGATAAAACTGCCGATGAGTTTAGAAAATCTAAAAAAATTGGTAGAAAGCAAAATTTAAGTAATAATAAACTGCAGACATATTTTGGTGGCAAAAAGTAAGCACAGTAATATTATTGTAATTAAAAGGGTACCTATTGTGAAAATTGTTTATTCAGGATAACAGAATAAGGTTTATTTATTATTTAGTCCTATAGATGAGTATTTATTATATTTAGATGTAAACACTTGTTCGAATGAATTGTTGGATATTGGCCCATAGAAAAGAAGGTCGGACATTATGATGTAAACCAACTAAGATAAACACTAAATCTGGTTACTGATCCCCGACAACTTTTATTTCGCATATTTTCCCCTCTTCAAATACAGCTACTATATGGGTAGACACAAATGTACTCTCACTCTATGTCACCAGTTGCAGTAGGTATTGCATAACGTAATTTTATAAAAATCAAATTGAATGTCTTGCAAATTATATCCGGGCAAGAAAATCATGCATAATTTGTCTATGCATAGTTATACCATGGTACTAACTTGATTTTTGATAATCGTTTTTGCAAGAACATAGGTCACGGGCTCAAATCAAAAATGTTGACTTCGATGACCCATTGATAATTCATTTTTTTGGCGTTAAATTATTTCCATATTAATAAAAACCTTCAACAGCAATTGTTGTTCACGATTATACAAGTATCTATGTTTTTAATTTTAAAGAATACGAGAGTTATTGAAAGTTAAATATATTTTGTTAAATTTAGACTATATTATGGACAAGATTTAGTTACATTTTTAATGATTACAATTTGATGAACTAATGGTTTTATTGGTTATGACTGATGAGCATTATTATTTGTCATAAAAAGTATTACATACAGTTGTAAAGTAATTAATCCTTACACAGATATTCTAATAGGTAACCATTTGATCAGACATATGTGTATATCCTTACATGGCACATAGAAGTTTTCTATTTCATACAATTTTCATAAATTCGTAATTTTAACACCTGCGGTGTTGTTTTGTTAATATAAATAAATATGAACACAATCATACCGTAGTAATAAGTTGGTAGTAAATAACCGTTTTAACTATTATAATTGTTAGGTATGTTTACATAACATAATGTATTTATCATCATGAATCAATAGTTGATAACAATAAACTTGAAAGTAGGTATATTATGTTTAAATTAAGTCTGTTAAATGATAACACACGAGAAGTTGTGGACTTTACATGTTATTTTAAATTAAAATCTTGGCTCTTTAAAAAAAAAAAAAACACTATAGTGGGTCTTCTTTAAAAATAAATGATAAAAATACAACTGTTTAACTGTTTGTAGACCTTACTGTACCACCGCCCTTGCACTGTCACTAATAAATCATAAAACGCATACAAAACTGTATTAATAAGATTGAATTCGTGTTATGTAACTCCATTCATAAAATTAATTTATAATGATCAGTATCCCTGTATTAACGGGTGTTTTCACTTTCAAAAACAATTTCGTGGTCGAAGGTCGATCGCCTGCGGAAGTTCATTAACGTTATATTCGTAAAATAATTGCTCTTTATCATTGACGGAAGCGTATTCTTCTATTCCTGATACACAGAATTCATTTGTAGGTATTTACTTTCTCTGTGAAATGCTTAAAAAAAAATAACAAGTACAATGAAGACAAAATTAAAAACAATAGACTGTATAACTGTATTTAATGTTTTAGTATAATTTCCGAGTATATGCAAATAAGTAATAAATAATAATAGACAACTTAATAGTTTAATAAACCTTTATTTTTTTTTAAAAGCTGAAGGACAAATTGGTTTTTACAGTTGAGTTTTTTTTTTATTTTGTCATATTTTCAGTGAACACAAGTGCGGTATCCAACTGAACTCTGAGCAGAATCATTTCTCGAATGCGATGATATTAATTTTCAATGCTTTAATGGTAATTAATTTTAACTTTAGATATTATGTGGTTGTACCTTGTAGGTAGGAATTTTTAAACGCTGAGTTAATGAAAAAAATGTTACTTATTAAAGAGTCTTTATCGCTGCACTTACATGCAGTAGCAACACTTTCGACCATGTTTTAATATTGTATTAATATCCACTCTTCTATATTTATACCGAAATTATTATGTATATCTATATTTTATATAGAATTTTTTAATTCTATGGTATAAAAACGAGTTTTTACTTTTTATTATATGGTGTATATAATACATATTGAAACTTAAATGTAGCTCCACCAGATTTTGTAATATTAAATTGGAAGAACGTTATATTATATTATAATAACGTAGGTACCTATAGTATATTTATTGCTAAACAAAAATGCATGTAGACATTCCACATATTATCTAATACCTCTGATATTTCAATAATATGATTTATAAAATAAAGTTATTAGTTAATAGTTATTGAGAATATATTTTACTACAGCTACAATATAGTATTGTTATTATTTATTATAGAACTCAATTATGCTTTTGAATCATATAATATATTGTGATACATATAGAAAAATCATACTATAGTACTATAGTCACCTATAGCCCGGCTATAGGTGACTCACACAGGTACTATACACATTATTATATTAAATTGTATTTAATGAAACCGTCAAGCTGATAAATACAGAACCTATGCATTATACTAATCACGATAATCACTATGATGTACCATCTACTCCGAAAAAATATTTACTACAAATAAGTAATGCCAAACTAAATTTTTTACATTGGCCCATAAAGTTATATTTAGATTATTAAGCAGAATTATATCTAATATCTATAATTCCAAATTGGATCGATAATATTATCGACTATGGAATACATATTAAATATGTTTATAATATAAAATTATATTTGTATGTCTAATGATATTTTCTATTTGAACTGATCAATAAGCAATATAAATGTTCCAATTTTACTATTTAATAATAATACTAAAATGTTTAAACCCTATAAAATTTGTATGTCAATCTTGTATGAGATTATTGTATGTAAACTTATAAATAATTAATAACGTGATAAATATATAGTGACTGCAGAATATGGTGTTCTTGACCGATTTATTTTTGTTTCATCAAACTGTTTATATAAAACGAACACATATTTTAATAAATATCTACGGTAAACCGTTTTTTATGTTGAGAGAAGAAGGGTTAAAATAGGACTATGAGCAAACATCTTTGTAAACGTCCACATAGATAATTTTAATATTATTATGGATAGCACTATTTGATTAACAAATAAGTTAAAATAAAAGTTACATAACACAACAATAAGACAGCTAAAAGCCACTTGAATCGTATAAATCAGATTAATTAATGAAGCAATAATATGAAGGTACATAATACCAAATAAAGAGTAATTTATCAAAATTAAAAATGATGTTTCCAGGTTATACTAATAATACATTTTAATCAGTCAGTATATACATAATAATCATTCGTACAATTTTTAATTTTTCCAAAATTCATTAAAATTCTTCAAAATAATTAAATTTATTTATTTATTAAGATTAACGTAAATATGGCTTTTGTTAAGTTTAAAATCCCAACTTGATAACATTTTCAATTGATTCTTAATTCTATTTCTCATCATCTATTGATTATAAATCTAATTTCTTGTTTTTTTTTATTTATTCTTCAACGTAAAGAAAAGCTTCCAACAACCCACGTTTTAAAGACCTCAGCAATACTACGGTTTTAACTGAGCTAAACTCGAAATAGTTTTTTTTGAATAAAAGTATTATTAATTTCTGCATTACGATTCAAATCTAATGGCCAACACCTGATTATCTGGTTCGCTAGTCACTAAAATCTATGTTTACGTAGCAGCAGCATCACTTCATTGGTGCTTAAAACAAGGTCATCCATTTGACATATATAAATTATTTATCATCAGTCATTACAATATTAATTGTAACAGGTAATATTCTTTAAATAAATAAATACGTAGATTTATTCCTTAGCCGTAGATAACAATAAGAGTTATAAAACGTCTTATTATAAAATTAAAAATTCATTCTATAATAGATACATCTGGTAAAAAAATATTCTTTCCGTTAATTTTATTTTAAGTTAAATAAATTACACGTGTGTCCCAATGAGCGCAATATCATATTAAAAAAAGTATAATATAATCTACAAGTGCAGAAGAGAAAAATAATTTCTTGAGCAAAAAACGTAGCATTTGAAGCTGTTTATGACAATGAGATGGTGCTTAGGTACTTTCTTTTTTAGTAATAACACTACCTATATGAAAATATTAAAATTTTTTCCAAGGTCTATTCGTTGTAATAATTTAATACAGTATTATTTTGTATTTTTTACAATATTTATATGTAGCTGCAATAATAAAACAATACATTATTGCAAATTGAATACAGGTTATAATATCCTGCAAAATCATATACTTAAAACTATTTTGAGATCAAACTTTTTTGGAAGACTTTTAATTAATCAAATGATTTGTTTAAACATAGATAACTAATACATTATCGTTAAATATCGGACAATCATATTGCTGTTCAATACATCAGTTATTATTTTTCAGATTAATACATTTGACTGGGCCCCATCATTCATAATGGTTTAACCTTAATAACTTTTCTAAAGTTCGTATATTCAGAATATGAGTTATTTTCAAACATTAATGGATGATTTGCTTTAAAATTAAAATTTTATAAATTCCTATAAATTTTATAATTTAACCGTTATTTTTCTATTGCTTATAGTGTATTATGATTACCTATAAGATATTTCATGTTTGAAAGATTTATCAAATTAACAGTTAGTTTATTGTTACCAATAGGTAGTTATTTGAAATAATACTTATGGTTTTACTTTAAATTAGGTAATAGACGATTTTCATATTACATAAATGAACTATTGTAATGACTAATGATCAGTTATTAATTATGTACATGTCTTTTTTAAATTATATTTTAATATAATGGTTACATCTTACATCTAAAGAAAAGGAAGATGACGGTTTTTGATTTCACAATATTCTGTTATTTTTATTTTTTGTGATGATACTATACAATTTGATATTGGGAAAATGTGGTACAATTAGTAAAAATTAGTGTTTATATAATAATTAATTTTTCGGTATACTATACTGTATTTTTGTTTGCATTCGTTACCTACTTAATTAAACTTGTTATTTCAAATACAATTATGAAAGACAATTTTGTCTGTATTTTTTGATTAATGCACCGCTTAGAGGCTTAAACAAAAATAAAATTGAACAACTTATAATTTAAAACACTGTAGGTAGGTATAAGTTCCTAGGTAATAAAGGAAAATATATTATTAAAAAACTCACAATTTAAAAATATATATGTATTTAAATTTGCAATGAAAATAATAAAAGTATATGAAATTGTGTAGCTGTTGAATAATCTTTTGTCTTTTCTCTGAATGGATTATTACTGTTTTACTTTTGGTAAAAAAAAAAATACAATGTATATTGCGCAATAATATTATGCGACCAGAGCGATTCAATCTTAAACCATCACTACTTAGTGATTTATACATATCGATACGATTGTCATCTCGATAAGTGTTCGATGTGCTTTTTAGAATGACAATTATTTTTTTTTATCACTTTTAATGACCTGGATTTTTTGTTTTATAAATCTCTTCTCTCATTAATATTACCCACAACACTTCATATCGTCCTGCGTGTTATTGTGTGTATATTCAGCCGCAGTCATCTTGCAACTCTTGTAGGAGTTTTTGCAATCAGATGTAACTTCTCAGAACATCTTTGACATTTCACTCTGTAACCGGTAGGTACACTTACAAAATAATGTTGTCTTGCGCATAAAATAAAATAATAAAATATCAATACGTTAGGCACTTTCAATCAAAATGTAAGCTGCATAATAGGGCTCTGCAAGTCTCCCAACGAATAGTTAGTGGCGAGGTTCCGTATTTTATTAATTATTATTAAACACTTTCTTTAGTAAATATAGGTATCCATCATTTTATAATCGTACCAATAACGTTTTTGAAATTTGGGCTCATGGCAAAATCAGTTAATAAAAAAAAGTTAATGGAATGTTAATAACATGGCTAACATCATATACCTATAGGCTATAACACATTATATATACGCAACATTAGAGAATTATCATTTTCACGACTAGACATTGATCATTTAGAAGCATACCGTAATATTAACTTGACTATCTTCCTACTATACTAAATAAGTATCCGTTCTATGATACTCTGGTGTTGTTTTATTTTCACTGAGGTAATAAAGTAATTTGATATCGATTTACGTTGGTAATAACTAATAAGTAATAATTACTAATAATGATACTGAATTACTTTAACAAATGGCATTGAAATATATCATTTTACATGGAATTTCGTTCAATCATTTATTCAATATTTAAATATATATTTAATATTTATGCGCAATTCATTTAAAATTTTAAAATGTATCTGAGACAAAAAACTTTTTTGTGCTAATACCTCGCAGTAAACGTACATGATTCAATAATATTGAGATTTTTTTATGACAAATTTTAAATTTACCCGGTCACGGTTGTTAGGGGTACTTTACTATTTTAGTACCTGTTAAGTACTTAATAGCTATTTTTCGGTGGCAATAACAAACTGTTGTTTATGTTAGAGTATAATATGAATATTATATTCAACGGATGAGCAAAATACCAAAACATTCAAATTATTGGTTTGGCGTGTTTAATTGAGTGTATTGATATATAGCAATTTCATTAAGAATAATTGCATATATGCATACGTTTAGGTACCTATTTCTTTTTTAAAAAGTCTTCCCTATTACTATTTCCACTGAATGTTTATTGAATTATGTCTGTATAGTTTTACTAATTTCTATGATATAAAATTGTGATTATTTAAAAAAATATATACACGAATAACCGTACATATTTAGAATACAATATTATAACATTATATATTGAATATCATTATCATATTATAGAGAAAAAAAAATTAAATATGCATATAATGGGTTGATTTTTTCGAGTAGGCAATAAAAAATTATTTTTTTAGAATTTCAAAACTACTCGTGCGAGCAATGAGCATATTATAATTTGTATAGTGTATCATCTAGATTTATTCATGTCTAGGAATCGGGAAGCGAAAGTGAAAACTGCTCGCCCCCGGTGTTCCATCATTTTGAAATGCCTCATGGTGCAGGCTGACCGAAGGTATATAAAATATAAACATGCGTTACTTTCTAACCGCCGCTACTGTTATTTCAGTCTACCCGTATAATACCCCTCAGGTCTACACGGAGGCGTATAAGGAATATCATGTTGGAGAAAGTCATTTGACTGCAAAATAGACTCAGAAGAACTTGTCATTTCAATCAAAGAGTTTTTATGACAAAAAAAAAATGATTAGATGTAAATGATAACGATAATCGCAAGAATGGATCCAACGTTGAATATTGTGTTTAGGAAACGGATCGTCGACTGATATTATCGAGTCATCGAGATGATCAGTAAAATAGTTATGCAGGTTGGTAAAATTAATTTTTATACATAGGAGGTTATCGCTACAAACTGCAGTGTGTGGTAACCAACTGTTATGTGACAATATTTATGAAACTAAACGCAGTATAAAAGACGATTTTCAGGAAGTGGTCGAAAAACAATTCAAGAAAAAACAGTGAAATTAAATTTAAATTTGTTACTACCTATACAAAATGTCATTGAAATTTTTTTTAATCTTCCGGTTTTAGAGAATATTGCTATATAATAATGAAATAGGTAGGCACGAGTGTACAAAGCAAATATCCTATTTTGAAGTTGTTCGGGTTTTAAAATCGGTAAAAATACAAACTAAGTACTGACTCGATATAGATAAACAATATAAACATGACGTTTTTCAATAATTTGTTTAAAATATTGAATGTTATTCAACCCTGCACGGTAGGTAAAATATAGTCTAACCTGCCACTAGTTTATTATAATATTACTGTAATATCTACTCGTATCATATTTTATATATTAATATTGTATTATAGGTAAGACTATAAACGCGCGGTGAAATACGAATGGCCTACAAACCACCATAACACACATATCGATATATTATTATCTACCTGCTCGTAAGTAGGGATTTCGATGAACGATATTGTGTGTTACGTAGTTAGGTTAGAATGTACTGAGACGTAAAAAAAAAAAAAAATGTATACAATTTTGTATTTATGGTTTTTTTTTTATTTATTTTTTTTTTAAGACTTGCGTGAATGCGAGAAAAAATATAATAATAGTGTCGACGAGAGAGAAGCATAAAAAAAAAATAAAAATAAAAATGACGTATAGAAGAAATTCCAAACGCGTTCCAGACACGGTGAGGTATGTCTGTGTATGACCACTGTAGTGTTTACATCGGTTACGCGCGCACTGTAATAAAAATCGGTTACCGAAACAATACCATAACGTCATTAGCCGTCACTCTGTCGCGTGCGGACCACAACAAAACAACGTTGACCTTCTGTAACTATAACGCTGCAGCAGCAGCAGCAGTATCCGAATGCCGTTGCACTTCTTATCGTGTAAGGTTATGAACCTTTTACGGGTGAAACTACTTTCTCGCGTGGTAAAATCGGAAATATTCAATCATTGCAAGCACGTGCGTATTTTGATGTACGCACCGATCGGGGGGGGGGGGGGAAATGCTAGTTCGTTTTTACTGTAGTTCTAACGGTGTAGACGGGAAAAAAATTTAAATAGTGCTGTTACACGCGATAAATGCCATCACGCTGCACCTGCCCGTATTGAGTATATTATATAAATTGTTATTTTATTTATTCGTTTTTGAATAAACCGAACACTTTAGACACCCTTAACAACTCATAAGCATTACAGAGCTGAAGTATTTTTTCATGTTTTCTTATGAATTTTAAAAACCAAACTCAATATACAGCTCGTACGGTTTTTAAACAAGTGACTAGTGAGTAAAAAATGCGTTACTTCGGCGGGTTAATACCTTGGCTATATGAGAAAACTGTTTGCTCTAATTTTAAATTTATAACGTTTATTAAAAACATAAACGAGTAATATTTAAATATGTTATATGTACCTATAGTATCCACCTGTAGGTATTGGGCATTTAGGTACTATAATTATTATTATGTGATGCAGTATATTATATTCATAAAAATTTCTTTTGAATAGAGTTGAATGGAAACCAATGGAATTTCCATTCCACTCGTACCATATACACGTAACACGTACGATATTATTATTTGGAAAAATATTTATACCGAAACATTTCTGTTATTTGTCACTTATGTTGTGTCTGCAGACTGCAGTGTAACTTCGTAGAATATTAAATGGCACTTTTCTACGTTGATATGTTTCACGTTATTCTTTTCACCGACATTTTGTATCTTGCCAGTATGCCATATTGTTTTTGTTGTCACATCAAAGAGGCGTTCACTGCATGATACTAAATAAAATCGATTTATTAAAATATTGTTATTTGTTCCTTTTAAATTAGTGCATTTCGTAAAATACATATTTTAGAAATGTACCATAGAATTTTAATATATTTAAAACCAATAACGCTCAGTCCATCATGGATTAATAATTGGTCAGTTGTGGTCACTTAATTTCTATTTGTCCTACAATTTTATTTCTTTTTCAATATACAGCGAATCAACAGTGTACAATAGGCAATTACAAACTTTTTTAAAAATTTAGAAATTCACAGAAAGATTCACCAAGCACACTCACCCCTCCCCACCATAGACCTTCTATGTCAATCAACATTTTATAATTTATTAAAGTTCTCCTAGTATAATAAATACTAGCTCCAATATAACATATATTATATATATTTTTTAAAGCCTTTTATATTCGAAACTGCACGCTTTGATTTAAATACATCAACGTTTCCAAAATAATCATTTGCTTGATAATTAATAGAAAAAAAGAAGGTTCTCATTTGAAAAAAATAAGTTTTTTTATAACGATGCCACCACATAACACATACAGCAAAGTACAAATCTAAAGAATTGGATGTACTGTCCTTATTAAGATCGGTACTTAAAAATAAGATTTTTAATTAATTCATTTGAAAAGAAAAATATGGATGTTAAGCATGGTTGGTGAATCACCCTGTATTTTTTTATGCTTCCATTATAACAAATATGAAATAATGATAAATTATTAATGTAAATGATTTATTAGTTAATAAAATTGTAAATTTTGTACAAATTATAATTTATTATGGTTTTTTTACGGTATTATTTATTGATCTTAAATTTAAAATTGGAAAGTAAGTTGTAAACAAAAAAATAGTTGTAATAAAAATACAAATATTACTAGTTCTAGTCAAGTATTTATTAAAAAATATAAGTTGTTTCGTAATCAACGCAGTTACATAAAATTGAGTTTTTAGTAATACACAATTAAACTTTGGCATAATTTGCATATTTAGTAATAAATAATAATCAATAATTAATAATCAAAATATATTTTACTCAAAGAAGTGTTTAATTTCCTTGTTACAAATGTTACAGAAAACCCATCATTTACACCTATACATGATTTTAACCACAAAAGACGTTGTACACTTTTCTCTACTCAGTGTAATCTGATGTCTGTTGTATTACACGTATTATTATACATTTTAAATAGGGATTGCACTCATTAAAAAATAATGCCGATCGCCGACTTGCTCTACATTAAATATAGATTATATAACCTAACCTATATAAATACGAATAAAAATAGTTGAAATATGTTTGAAATTAGTACTTATTAGTTATTATAACATGATTAATTTAGAATATTATGGTTCAATAAATGCTGAATTACCAATTAATATATCTTCAAAAGTATTAATTCTACTACCCATTATAGTAGTTATAGGTCATAGGTGGTTAGGTGATATAAAAATCAAATTTTAGTGAAGTACAACAATGCATTGTAGGTAATTTAAATTGTAAACACTTATAATATATAAGTTATTAAGTTATATAAGTACAGGTACCTACAACTGTAGGTACATAGAATATTATATAAAATATAACTATGTTATTGTATGTATTATTACATACTTCATATTATTTATTCAACATTTAATAGTTTTAATTTTTAAGAATATTATATAATATTAAAGATTAGTTTATTTTATTGTATATCTATATTTAAAATTTTAAAATGCCAACTTATAAATATTAAAATATAAATTATTTTTAATTTGTTTATTTAATTTTTTTTTCTAGATTTTTATCTGAATGACGCTCAGTAAGGACCAGGTTCTGTCTGGACGGTGAGTTTAATAATTAAAAAACTAAATCTGTTAAGCTAACCTAGTAAAATATTATGTTTGATAGTAATAATAATTCATAATATATTCAAAGGTTCTTTAATTTAAGTACCTATATTTTTTCATTTTCTAATACTTTTGAAACTTTCAATAGTTATTGAATTACTATTGGTCTATTTGTTATCTAGAAGTAAAACTCATGCTATTGTCCTTGATATATGATATTAGAATGTATTTTGTGTAATATATTTTATTGTATGCTCTATATTTTAATATTACAGTAAAGATCATATTATATATGATATCTTCATAAGCTGTTTAATTAATACTTGTAATTTACAGTATAGTGAATACATCTAGTGATACCTCTAATTGATGTAGAAATACAATTCTATTCTATTCCCTTTCAGAATTATTCAATCTCGTCTATATTTTCAGGCGTTTATTAATTATAACTAAAAAAATATAATTTTTAAGCTTGAATTGAGGTCACACATTATAGCTATATATTTATACATTTATAAAAATAATTACATTTTTGAAAGGAATATATTTTTATTGGACGCTGCAATGACGAAACAGCATCAAATTTGAAAAAAACAATTCTGAGGGAAATTAGAACAACATAGATTTTATGTTTCTGATAACGCAATTTATCACATTTATTGAAATATAAATACTCTTGTCAAATAAATTTAAATGCCGAAATGTAATCAAACAAATTAAATTGTAGTGTAAACACATATATAAATTATTATTGTAAACATTTTTTAGTCAAAACACAAAATATATATTATTTTTAGAAACAAATAGTTTTCAACATTTTAAATTTAAACTTAATGTGGTAAAAATTATTATTACTATATTTTATTCGCCAAGATTTTGTACATAAATTCTCTTATCTTAACATCTAAAACATTAAACATGAATTAAATTTATATTTAACACTCTTGGATAATTAGTGAATGACTAAATATAAAACAATTTTGATTTTTTTAATTATATGTACTTATTTAACATAGGTAGAGAGGGCACTAAGCATGCAAAGGGGATGAGTTATTTTCTTGAATAATGCAGTTATTAAAAATCTGATTTTTGAAATTTTTAAATATACTTAAAATTAACGTCCTAATTTTCCAACACTTAAAATGTTTTATATTACTAGTCCCGTGGAAATACAAATTTTTTTTTATGAGAACTTCTCTTTTGTACTGTAAATTATTTACCGGATAATTTTTCCGAAAATTATGACGTATCAAAATAAAATTCCGAACGAACCGTTTTTATGTACTTTATGACAATAGGACAATGATAATGGATTTGGATGATGTAAGGGATATTATAAATATTAATATTAATCAAACATAAATTATAATTTGTAAAAATGGCCCAAGTCTAATAAAAACTAGATCCAATATTACATATATTCAAAATGTTTGTAAATCCGTTTTTAAGAACTATTATCCTTATTATAAACATTTGAATAACTGAAAAACTAGGAACTCGTTCGAATTTTGAACTAGTTATAACAACATTTTTAATAAAATAATCCATTAATTAATTAATTAATTAACATAAAAAGTGGAGTTTTTATTTGAAAAACTAGAATATGTATCTCCATGGAACACTGATTAAGTAGTACAGATAATCTCAAAAATTTGAGTATTTAGTATTTCAGTATATTTTAAATTTCCAAAAATCTGAATTTACAAATAAATTATTAAAAGAAAAAAGGGGGGAGGGGGGAGCTTGCTTGGTGGAACATTCTGTATAATTTGAAATCCAAATGAACGATATTTTTGAAACAGAGTGGTCTAATAATAAATAATACCTAAAGAAATAAAAATCAAAGCTCTATAAAATTAGAAAGGTTGTAAGGTTTTTGTTTTAAAAAATTATAAATGTGAATTGTTCTTGCAAATAATATGAGAATTAGATAATATTCATAAAATGTATTATGATACATAAAATTTTAAATATTTTTATCATAAAATAAGTTTTGTTGAAAATTTTAAATATTAATTGTGAACAAACCTGAAAAAAATATTCAAATTATTTTTAAAACAATAATTTAGTTTATTATGTTTGTTCATATTTTCATCTTCCAAAATTAATTTAAATGAAATATTTATAGATATTAGTATAAGAACTTTACGAATAAATATGAATAAAATAATAAAAAATGTACTATTGAAATATTTTAGTTTTCCCATTTATTAATATTGGTATGCCCGAACTTTGTTGATATTTTATATGGCATCCAATGTCAAAACGATTTACTAAAATATGAGGTGTGAATGGGCACTTTTACGATTAAATGACAGTAAAATTACATAAAATAACTCATCAGTCATCATTGAACTACTACACAACGTGACAGCTTACAGTAGCAATATTACTATCATTTTTGGCTAACACGATTTTAGTTCAGGTAAATTAATTAATATTTTTATAATAATTATGCTTATATTTTAGATTATTTCCCAAAGTATAATTATTTTTAAAAAGCAGTGGTTCTAAATAAATAAATGTATTAATTTATCCTCTAAATAAATCCTAAATATACCTTTAATATTCTACTTGATATTATTATCAATTTATTAAACCTATTTTATTATTTTATTTTTTGTTACCTATTATACCTATTTTTATTTATATAAAATTATTTTTTTTGTAGTGGTAATTTCAATATTTGTGTTAATATTTTAAAATATAACAAATGGAAATAGAATATTTAAAATATATATAAGTTAAAATGTAATTAGTAAAAATAAAGGACCTGAATTAATTGGTACATAACATTTGGAGTAATTTAAAGCTGTTTTTGTGGTAAGAAAATATAACTGGTTTTAATACAACTATATACATTGTAATTTTTATTTTAGTTATACAACGATTAAATTCATACAATGTGGAACTTTCGACTTTCTAATAAAATATTTGATAATATTTAATATTTAGTTATCAAAATATTATGAATAGAGTAAAGTAGAAACACTATTATTCAAAATTAAAGATAATTCAAGCGTGTAAATCTGGATTTAAATTTATTTAATACATATTTTTATTAATACTTTTTAATTCTATAATAATATAATAATAGAATTTGGTATTTATTTTACACATAAAAATATTTTTGTAATGTAATTTACAGATTTTAAACGGCATTAACATGACAATATAAGAAAAACGATTAGGTAGGTAATTAATTAACTTTAATAAATTAAAATAAAATAATGATATTTACGTTTAATAAACATTTTTATCAATTCATTGATATTTATTTGGGTACTTGTGAATAGCGGGAAACTGATTTATGCTTTCTATATATAATAAAAAAGTACAAATTATTCAAAACCCATTTTAAGAAATCAATGCAATTTGTAAAATTAAAATTATCATAACGTTATGATTGAGAAAATACATTTCTTTATCTAAACTTCGTTCATTTTTTTTTTTGAGCGCGTTTGCATATATTAAAGTATACTACAAATCACAAAATATTGTGAAATATATGATTATTTTACTTAATTTTCAAAGTTTTCGTGTATTTTTAACTTTTGTGTGACTTAAATGTTCGAAATTTTTAGTTCTTTTTCAATTAATGTTATTTTGGGTCATTAATAAATATATATTGTATAATGAATTAATATAGTGCAAAATGTTTGTAATGTTGTGAGTCGTTGCTTAAAAAATAGTTAATCCAATCACCCACTCACTAATCAAGTTTTATACGTTCATTGTTCATGTTGATAAAAAATGAATATTCGTGTATAATGTTATGTATATTTGTAGATAATGTGAGCTAGGGTTACTATTTTAAGTTAAATCTTTACACTGAAAATAACGATAGAGATACAGAAAATATTTTATTAGACAATAACATATGTCATTTAAAGAATGTATGCGTTTTTTCTAAGTATAATTTGAAAGCCAATGTAGGTATGAGATGAATTCAAGATAAATTAATTTAGTTAATTTAGTTTAGTTACAGTTATGAAAATAATTATAGAACTAGTAATAATAGTCACATTTTATCGTATTTGATGGAAGAAGGATATGATTTAATTTAATTATAAAATAGTAATGCCCTTTTACGAGTTTATACATGATATACATATACCTATATATCAATGAGATCAATGCGTGA
The DNA here is from genome assembly GCA_027563435.1 of Nasonovia ribisnigri. Lineage (NCBI taxonomy): Eukaryota > Metazoa > Arthropoda > Insecta > Hemiptera > Aphididae > Nasonovia > Nasonovia ribisnigri. Next base: position 153,452 of record JANEHU010001462.1, on the reverse strand, counting down.
GGAAATGTCAGCTTTTTTCTATTAAATAGTTTCGTTTCCAAAAGTCAAACTTCATATAAGCTAAAGTACAACCAGAATGACGTTCCTTGAATAATTCACTGAAAATCAATATATTTTTATGATTTTGTGACAACAATAGTTACTTAGTACTCATCAGGATGCCTAATGCGTTTTGCGTGTATTTAATAAGAAATCAGCATGCTTACGAATTTTTTTTTTTATCTACAGGAGGTATGGTCCGAGGTCATGTGGCTTTGTGCATAGCGACACTCGCGACGTTTGTGCGGTCAGGCGCAGCGGGTATTCTCGAATGGGGACGATCCAACCACATAGAGGTCAACATACCCTGGTTACCATGTAAGTTTTTCGACTATCTTTAATTACCATATCATACCGGGTTTCATAAACAATCACTGGTCATATATTTTAATGAATCAATATAGTGAGCTCATGGCCCCTTAAATAAGATTTAGTAGCATATGATTATTGATTTTCTTATACCTAGGTGCATTAAATTTTAGTAAACCATTAAATTAATCTATTTTTTTTATGTAACTCACTATTAGTATTATAAATAGATTTTTAAAAGACAGTAAAGTCATTGTTATTGGTTCATTATTGTCACATTTAAGTATTTAACTCATTTAAGTAAAACGGTTATGGTTATGTTTGAAAAATGACAGGGAACTAAGAAAGAAATAGGTTTTATAAAATCATAGAACATTTGACATTTGCTTTCATTTTCAATAAAAACTACGTATAGAAAATTCAGTTTGTATGAATCTTCAAAAACCATTTAGTATGGATTTTTAATTAATGTTAATACACATAAAGCATGCTAGACAGATTAATATAATAGATTGTATATAGGTATTCATATTGCATTATGTACTGTAGAGATTAAGTAGGTAATTAAATCTTAAATGTGACTCACATTATTGAAACAGTACCTATAGTAGTTAATCTAAACTATCCAATTCAAACTATTTGAAGAACGATACTCGGTTATTGTATTCATCTAATTTTTAAATAACAATTAGTCATAAAAACATTTTTACTACACATTATTTAATAATTTATAATACATATAGGTGCATTAAAATCAGGTATTGGGTACTATACTACTATGTATACCATATTAATAATATGGTATTTCGTTTAATATTCTATAGTTTAAACAGTAGGAGTAGGTACATACTATTTCAGAACAACCTTATCGCCTATATAAATTGTATAATGTTTCATTCACTTGGCGTTGTATATATTTCAAATTTGTATTATTAAAAAAACAGATATAAGATATTACAGAGACGACGAGCGATAGGTACTAGTATCGTTTGGTGTTCCAGTAAACTCGATCCAAAAACCATGTTATTACATTTTAAAACAGTACTGAATTATTGCATTTAAAAAAAAACGCCGAGCTCAAAGAAGTATTATGCTTGCTAATATTTTAACTGTTGTCAGGAGTTTTTTTCCTCGTGCATAGAGAAACAATGGAGAAAATAAAAATAAATTCTCAAAGTACCTATCGCCTAGATTCGATTTCTGATTTTAAAATATACTACGCATGACATTTCTTTAAGTAAACTCATGCACAAAAGAACTTTCACAAAAAAAAAAAAAACATCGTCGAAAAATCAATGATATATAATATATACAATAGAAGATTTACCCAGAAACTAAAATTTTATTGGTAACCTATGTTTTAAAGTTGTGTATCTGTCAAAATAAATGTAATACAAACTATGGTCAAATTTGTAAATAAATAATATTATAATATTATAATAAAATTGGTTATTTTTCTGAGAAATATATGTTTTTAGGTCACTAACATATAAACAATTAAAATGTATTGTCTAAATACATACGTTGACATTTTTTTTTTCTCCGAAAGTACTAAAATAATATTGTAAGTGTACTTACTGTTCTAACACTACCTATACCTATTTAGTGAACGTTATTTTATCCGCAATGCGTAGTAATAATATGTCACACGTGTCCAGTTTTCAGTTATATATTATTAAAGAAAAATGTTAATATGATTTAAAGCTACGGGTAAAAAACACGAAAAAAAACTCTTACGCGGGTTCTAACTTCCGTGCTATTTTACTAGGGGTTTTTTTATGGACATCAATATTTATTATATGATTTGTACTAAACATTTTTAAAATATGACGCTAACAAAAGGTGGACTAGTTGGTGGATTGCTGCACAAATGATAAATCATAGCACAGGAAAAACTATTCTGAGCTATATGGCCCATTTGATGTGCCATCCTAGCACACATTTATAAATAATCAAATTTAATAATTATTAAAAAACACTGTAAATTAAATATCGTGAACATTTTTAATTTAAACGGTCATAAAAATTAATGTTATTCTCGAATGAATTTTTTTTTGTTTTGATAAAAGAAGAAAACTCTTTGAGAGTCTTCTATTAAAATGTTAGCTATAAAAATAAAAATTTTATGAACTTCTAACTGAAAAACATAATTTTAAAATGCTCGGTATATTGATGAATTTCATTCAAAATTCAAACTTTAAATGCATATAAAAAACACAATCGTGCCATGTATCTTTAATATTTTTGAACTGCTATTAAAAACTTATAAAGAACCTTGGATTCAAATTTCAAGCTTTTAGTAACGTTTTAAATACAAAAAAAAACCTAAACCATATTTTCTAACATTTATGAACTTTTGTATTTAATAAATAGAAAATTAGAAATGAATTTACGTATGTACCTACCTCAAAAATTACTATTTAGGTAAGTAATTCAAGCAGCTTAAGTATTGAGAATTAGAGGGAAAATCGTGTTGAGTTCATTCTGTACCTAGTGATGTAAGTGTAATTGCCGTATTCCCTGAATTATTTACCACAATTTAAAACAATTATCATAATTTTAAATGTGTAGAAACAAAATTGTTGTATATGTCCCAACAATCAACATACACAATCAATGCACCAACAATTTACATAAATCATTCTTCGTTCATAATATAAAATCTGTTCCTACAATTCTACAATATAGTCACTGACATCCAGGTTTAAATAAACATTATTTTTCGAGTTTAAAATGAATAATGAATGAATAATTTATTATTAATAGTGAAAATTAGTGTCAATATTTTTTTACAGCAATTACCAATCACCGAAGTACGTTTTCTATAATTTATTTATCACACACAAATAATAATCCTAGTTATTGTTTTATAATCTAAGTATGTTAACTTCAAAATATATGAGAAAAATGTATAATATGTATAAATTGTTATATTTCACAGTTAAGTTTCTAAATGGCTGTAAATTTAAATATTAACATAATTATTTAAAAAAAATGTCATCTGAGACAATGCTATACAAGGAATAATGAAATATATTTTGCTTCAGTAGGTATAAGTGCATTTTTAAATTAAAACCGTTTAAAAAGCGAGTTGTCGAATAGTTTTTAAGCTTTCTTCCTTTGTAATCTATTTAGTACATTTAAAACGATAATTACCTACCTAATTGAATTACTGAATTGTTTTTAGACAAAAGTTCAAAATGTATTTGAATTATTAGTAGAACTATTATTATAATACTTAAGTTATGATAGATTTACTAAAATAATACTAAATATGCATAAAATATACATTAAATGTGCGAAATTATAATCAATCATATCCTTTGGAAAAAATTTGAGGTTTTTTATGATTTCAAATTGCACACAAAAAATAAGATTTAAATTGTATTATAGAATACCATAATAATTATTATATTCTCCCAATACAGTACATAAAGATGATTTAACATTTTATTTATTATTTTAATTTTCAGTTGAAAACGAAACAAGATGTTACGACGAACTAGGGTGTTTAAATATCACCCGAGATTGGTATCATCTTATATATCGGCCGTTCAATGTGTTTCCATTGGCGAGGCAAGTCATCGACACACGATTTATATTGTACACGAGAAAAAATCCATTACAGGTACTATATATAGGTATTTAAATTTTTAAGTTTAAATTTTTCATTATTAGTGTAAGTGAACAAAACACTTTTAAAACATATTGAAAAAAAAATACACATGGAGATACCTATTTTTTTTTTAGAGTTTAGACTACAAAACGAGCTTTCGTAAGAGAATTTTCGGAATATCTTTTATATATTTAATCAACCAAAGAGCCTGTGCATTTATACATTTTTGCGACGATTTACATGTATTGTTTTAGGAATAAAGGAATTTATTTTACCTATTTTTGTTATAATAAAACTATACTTAATCATTAGAATTTATATTTTATTCCCTTTCACCAGCTACAATATTACCATTGCACAAGTATTATATTATTATACTTATGTCCTATTGGTTTTTCTTGTAATAATAACTTAAATCAGTTATAATTTATCTTTATTTTACTAGAAAATTAATATTTTAGTTAATTTAAGTATTACGATTATTTATTTTACATAATTATTCTATTTTGAATTATGAAAATTGTTAAATAAAGCATAGTAAATTCTATACATTTATAATTTGTTGTCATTAGGTACTTTAAATTTAGAATAATCATTCGTTTTAATATACATAATAGAAATACAATTAATATTTATATGACGTTTTTGTACTTGAATCGTAATTGGTTGAAAAATTTGTTTTTGAATTGAATTCTGTAAAACATTTTTATTAAAGTGTTTTGTTGTTTGATATTTTTAGAAACTAAAATCAAAATTGTAGTATTATCAAGTTAACTAAAGTTAATTATTCCATACTAATTATTAAACATTGATGAGTATTGAAAACGGAACCGGAAATTTAGGTATTGCTATAACAAGTGTTTTTTTTTTTTTTTTTTAGGGTCAAATGCTGAAAGTACAATCGGAGAAAACAATACAGAAGTCCAATTTTGATCCCAAAAAACCTACAAAATTTATTATACATGGATTTATAGACACGCCTTTGAGCAATTGGGTCAAGGTAACAGTTACCATAAAATAATAATAACAATAATAACAATAATAATAATAATAATAATAATAATAATAGTGATAATAAAATCGGTTTTAATTATTCAGAATGCAATTAATTCATATTTGTGTTTGAAGACGAGGCCGTTTTTGTAATCGGATTTATATTGTTAAAATTTAAAATTATTTCCGATTCCCATTTATGGAAAAGGGGTACTTACGAAATGAAACTAATAGCACCGATGGCTCGTCCTTGAGATGATTAAAAAGCAATTTATTATTTCAAGTTAATAATTTATTAATAAATTCAGCTGTTGGCTAAAATCCTTTAACTTTCTTCTTGACGTTTATTAATTTATTTTTACAATAATATTATATATAGGTACGGGCATAACCCAAAACATATACAAAAGCATTGTACAATACTGGATCAAATAGTTATTTATGAAAACAATATAAATGTATCGTTATTTAATTTACCTATTTACATTTGTTTCGTCCATAGGAAATGAGGAGAGAACTTCTGAAACATTCTGATTGGAATGTAATTGTAGTGGACTGGGCCGGCGGGTCGTTGCCTTTATACACGCAGGCAACAGCCAATACGCGGCTTGTGGGACTAGAAATCGCCTACTTCATCAACTACTTAAAAGTAATGTAATGGGTTGGATTAGCATTAAGCACAGATTATTGAATCGATTGAACAGAAATAAAAGATGTTTAGTTTTAGTACGAATTTATACGAATTAAAACAACATCAATAAACGAACATAGACTATTTTTGTTAGCTATGCCAGTAACAAAAAAATACAAATATATATATATATAAGACTATTTTAAAAACCCAAATGCTATTTGATGGTTTTTTATTTCTAAATGATTCAATATATTATCCACTATAATATATAGGTACATCTATTTGAATCTATTTAGAATCTTGTTGTTTTATAGTGAATACAATGTAGGTACGTTTGAGTAAATTATTTTTGCATTTCACAAGAAAATTAATATTGTTGTTTATATTTCATTTTTTACAAATTCATACATAAGATCCTACCATTATGAAAGTTGCAGGATCTTAGCGTGCTCGTTATTATTTATATTTTCTATTCTTTTATGGTTGGTCATAGGTATTTTAAAAGGAAATTTTATATCTACCTAGTTGATTTTTGTATATAACAACACGTTCAATATAGATTAACCACAAAATTGTTATAAATAATAATATAAATTATTACGTGTATACAATAATATGATATAACATTTGATATGTTTATAAGGGTTTTATACGACCATTGCATACGATATTATGTCGTATACCTATTTAAAAAAATTGAATTGATGGATTCAATCGTTAGATTAACAATTGTATGAAGTAAAGAGATTACTTCATTATAAGCAAGTACAGACGTTTATAGTGACTGATATCGTTGGACAGATGATTAAAAGTATGAAATTAAAATACGTATGAATTAGTTCTTTTAATGTACATTTATATTTAAAATATTCATGGTCCAATAATTGCACTTGGTTCACAATCGTTCAAAACGTAAGGAAATTCATATTTAATTATGTATTTATTATTTATTATATTGTGTAATATTATTACGGTAACAGTCGCTGCTATTTATGTTTTACAGTTATATAACATGCATTAAGTTATATCAGGTTTTAAACGGTTTTTACTTTTTTAACTGTACTATCATATTATTTTATCGTTCCGACTCGTCGCACAATTTCGTTCAAATCGGATTATTTCTAAATGCTTAAACGAAAAGTGTTTGTGAACTCTAAGCTCTGATAAAAAATGTTCATAAGTCTTTGAAGTTTATTAACACTTATAACAAAGTATAAGCATACCTATTAAACATAGTAATGTTAGCAAAAATAATAAAATAAAACTTTTGTTTTTAATCAAAAATATTTGGCACTCTCATTATTGGTCGTTACTTGTGTTGTTATTATTATTTATTATTATTATTATTTTTTTTCTATTTGTAACGTATTAGGATAACGTGGGGTTAAATCCGAAACATGTTCATCTGATAGGACACAGTCTGGGCGCTCACACTGCCGGGTACGCCGGTGAACGGATCGAAGGGCTAGGGCGAATCACAGGACTAGATCCTGCCGAACCATATTTCCAAGGAATGCCTTCGCACTCCAGACTGGATCCTTCCGATGCGCAACTTGTGGATGTTATACATACCGATGGGTCCTCCATATTTCTATTGGGTAAGTGCTGTGCACTTTAGAATACATTGTGCACACTTTCGTATTATAATAATAATTATATTAGTAGAACGTTTTTGAAAAATATGTTGAGATGTATATTTAAATCGTTCGTTTGATTACCAGACCGAGACGAATTAATGTTTGAGTTATCTACAATTTCCGTTATTCTAACTTTTTGTCGATTCGATATACTGATTTGATGTTAACCCTAGATTTTGTATACGGTTGATATATTGACCTAGATTAATTTATCATATACTTAAAAAAAAACAGTCAGTAATAAATATAATAGTTAAATTCATCAACCGAGAGGAAAAGATACTCGAATTTCCCATAAACTTGGGTAAAACACACTTAATAGTATACGTTTAACGTTCGTATATATATATTTATTCAGGTTACGGAATGAGCGAACCTTGTGGCCACATTGACTTTTATCCAAACAATGGTAAGGAACAGCCTGGCTGTGATCTAACGGAAACTCCATTACCTCTCACTCTCATCAAAGAGGGAATTGAAGAAGCAAGTCGTGTTTTAGTTGCTTGTAATCACGTAAGAGCCATAAAACTGTTTATCGAGTCTATAAACTCCAAATGTCCATACGTCGCACACAAATGCAACTCGTATCAAAACTTTTTACAGGTAATTAAAAAAAAAAAATATGTTTTTAATATATAGTTGTACTAATATAAATTTTAGAATGAAAATGCTTAGGTATTTAATTTTTACAAAACCATATTTGATCGTTATTATTAAATTGTATTTACATACGAAATAAACAAAGTCTATGGACATTTAGTGTTTTGCGTCACAGCAGTTTATAGCACTCCAAGAAAATATTGGTGTACACGACGAAGTCTTATAAAATAAATATAAAAAATGTTTTATTACGTCATGATCTGAGGTGTAATTCGGTCATTTGCATATTTCTTATAGATTGTCTTGGCCATAATATTTTAAGTTACGAAATGTACTCAATATTTGGAATTTGCCTGTAGTGTTTACAAATTATTATAATAAGTACATATTACGCTAAAACATCCTTGCTCTATCGTTATTACACAATATTATCTATACAATTATTTATTGGTTGAAGAACTAAGAGAAATATGTTGTAGCTATCCATGAGAAATAATAAAATATGAATACAACCAACTTGAGTCTGAATCGAATTAACAATTCATCGTGTGTATTCGTTTTATGATTAGAATTCAATTTAAATTATGTTTAAGGGTAAATGTTTCTCGTGTAAGGAGAATGATACAGGATGTGCCATAATGGGCTTAAATACAGTGAGACCTAACCATGCACCGGGTTCCAAGTATTTCATATCCACTGGGAAAGATACGCCATATTGTAGTAAGTATGCCCACAAAAAGAATATTTAATTTTTAGCGAACCTGATATTTATATTAAAATTCTATAATCATAAATAATTAAAATGGTATTATTGTAATCGTAATCTTAATCTTATTTTGCTTTTGTTTTCTTTAAGCTATTTTATTTAAAATATTTAGGGCCGAGCTAATATGATTTTTATGAAACCTTAAATATTATTTTTTTTTTTTTAAATCTTTGATATATTTTCAGTATAAAAATACATTTATCACTCCACTCAAAATCTAAAATTGTTTTAAAAAATATACCTACTCATTTATTTTAGTAATAATCAAATAATAATAAATTAGTTTAGATTTAGATCGGCTGGTTGGTATTATATTATTATGTAATGCCTTACTATAATTATGTTTATCATTAATATACAATCATGCGTATATTTACTTAATATTTAGTCAATATTTAGAGCCTAAAAAGTTATTGGTAGTTGTTATAAATTATTGTGTACGTGGATAATACCTATAGATTTAAAATACATACCCTGCAGTACCTACTATTACTAAAATTATGTGCCTAGTTATAAATATGTAATTGTCAAATAGAACGATTGATTGATAAAAAAAAAAAATTTCTTACCTAAAATAATATATTTTTGTTACAATTAATACGATAATATTTATGAAAGCCATAATTTTCAGAGTATAACTACGTGTCTGCGTATCGATTAATATTTTATTGTTTACGGCACTTATGAAATTAGCCATTAAAAAATACGTAAATTTTCTATGAATTAAGGTGTATTATATTTTATAAGTAATAATTATACGCTATATATTTAAGATATTGATAAGATAATTTTTTAGGACGACAATACAAGGTCATGTTGGATTTGGCCAAGCCACCTAGGGCTGAGTCCTGGGTTCAAGGTTTTATGAAAGTGTCGTTACATAGTGACAACGGAGTTATCAGAAACCTAGATTTAACTCCGAAGTAAGACGACCGTATAGTATTATCATAACAGTATAATACCTTTATTGTTATTCCCGTATTATTTTATTAATGAATACATTTCTCGACGCCATAGTGGTTATGAGCGTATGGAGCACGGGACCAGCCGGAGCTTTGTGGTCACCCATCCGGACGATATAGGGCAAGTGAAACGAGTAGAGTTTTACTGGGAATATGACATGGACGTGCTACAACCCAGGTCCATATGTTTCTTCTGGTGCAACGACCATCTATACGTATCCAGTATCGGTGTCACGGAGGCCGACGATGACGGAAACAGAGGGTATGACCATCGCAATAACAATAATTACAATAATAGTCGTGATATTATCTTTTTTTTGTGGGGGGGGGGAGGGGTTGAGGCTTCGACAACTATGGTCATTAGCCTGTCGGACAATTATCTTATAAATACATCTTTCGATAAATAAATAATATAAAATGACACGTTTCGATAATATCACTGCCAATTAAATAGGTAACAATAATACCATGAAAACATTTTTTTTTTTATATTTCATTGTAAATATATAATCACTCTAAAATTAAATCAACACGGAGACTTATGGTTGCCACACAAAGCAATAAATTGATAAAAAAAAATTTTTTTATAAAGGTTTTATAAGGGTGAATTTACGAATACTATTATTGCATTTAAACAATAATCCCGTGATAAACAAATTATTTCAATTACCTTAAATAATGAACTATAGTTTTTGTGTAGGTAACAATCTTTTATTGATCGGTGTTAATATTTATTTTAGCTTGAGTTGTAGATACTTAGTACTTACACTATATTTTGTACAATGTACTTATACGTGTCGCGATCTATTGAACGAACCTGCAAGTAACACTCGTTCAAAATTATAACTAGGGCTAGGGACTTCAAGCCCAAAAAACCTTAAAATATGCATGCAATTATGACCTAAGGAATCACTAAATATACTATAAAAATATGCATTTAAAAAAAATTATAGTATTGGATAACACCTTTTTATTTTAATATTTAGATAATATTTGCAAAATCGTAAATTTTAATTTATAATAAAAAAACACTTTCGTGTCAACAAATAATTAATTTTGTTTTCTGATTTGTTTTCTACTTACAACGAGTTTTAGGAAATCACGCGTGTGGTGTACCGATAAGTAACAGTGCTGGTGATCGGCAAGGAAAACAAACACTAATTAATATAACACTAATGAGTAATGACTAATATATTACACTAAATCTAATATATAATTATAATTATATAATTATATTTTATTAAATGAGACCAGCATACTAATAACTCAGGCCCAAGAAATCCATGTAAAACTACATTTTTTTTATAAAACTTACCTTACCTTTATATTAACAAATTACAAATATGCATTTATAAGTGAAAAATTGTCAAATATGCAACCAAACATTTTAAGTATAAACTGATATTTTTTTAATGATTATAAAATAAATTATCCAAACTTCTAATAGTCCTTAGCCCTAATAATGATTTCCTCGACAAATAAATATAGTCGTTGAACTTTAATTGTTTTTTAAATAAAGCTAATCTTTGATTAATTATCTAGGTATTTCATGATTATAAATAGTTAAAATATTGGATTTAAGAGCACAAATAAAATATAAAATTAATAATATATCTAAATAGGTATGTAACCTCGACCTTCCTATACAGTAATAATTTACAAAAAATCAGATTTCACACCCATACTCAGATACGATTTAGAATACAAGCTATAATAATATTTTATATTATAAAAATATAAAAATTTTAACTATTACAAATAAGGAATTACAAAATAAAAACTTGAATTAAGTACAAATATTTAGGTGATGAATGAAAAAATATATTAGGGGTACCCACCTTTATTTATTGTAAAATTAAAACTCTTACATACCTACCTATGCCATATAATTATAATACCTAAAACAATAATAGAATCCATGACTGCTATTTAATTATGTTTAATTATTGTTTTGTCTTTAGTAAACGAGGTATCCAAGTGGATACTAAGTTGTGCAGCCAGGGTCCAAGAGAGTATGCTGATATTGCCTCTAGGACTTCAGCCGTGTTCATCGACAAATGTGAGGACCAAGAGCTTCTAAACTAATGAAATAGTTTGTGTATGCAGCTCAAGTATTATATTATTATGATTGGTTAAATGTACATAAGTTATATACATGTATAATGCATTTTAGTGTGCACTTCTGAAAATATTATGTACATAAATGTGTGATAGATATTCCTTACCTACCTTCAAAATGTTATGCATTTTATATCAAAAATAAACTGTTATAAGATATTTTGTAATATTATATAATATAATGTTTTCTATATTTAAATATTGTGTTGTTATTTTTTTTTAAGTCTAATACCTTATGATCATAAACATTCACTGTGCGAAATATTTCCTCATATAAATGTATTATTTAATTATTCGCAATAAAATCAACTAATTTTGTCATCACTTAAAATTTCATGATATATTTTTCATGTTTCTTAAATGATTAAAATGTAGGTATATAATATATTTCAAAAAGTATAATATGTGTATTAATAAATATAGGTAACAAGAAAATATATCATATACCTAATGACAGAGTAAATAATTGATTTTCTCCTATAAACTATAAAGTGCTATAATTATTATTAATATACTCTTAATGAGTAGGTATAGGTATAGTGAGAAATTATGTAACACTACTAAAACCAGTCATTAAATGGTGTGTTGATTTATATAGAGATATTGGTTTTCAATTTTTCATTTCCTGTTTAATAGCTTACGTCTATAACAGGATTTATTCAATTTAATATTATCAAGTACTTGCATCTATAATGATAATATTCAAGATTGCCATAGTGAAAATGGTCAAAATATAGTTATGACAAAAATTAATAAAATCATTCTCTACTTCTAGTAGGTACTACCTACTACTTATTTATTTTAGATTAGCGTTTTATTATGTAAGATGCTGCGTGTTGCAGCGGATATATTTATTTAAAATAAGTTGCTTTTTTTTTAATTATAGGGCCGATTTTGAATACCTATCTATTTTTTTCAGCTGTGATATCGATGAATAAAAATATGATATTTTTTATTTATATTATTCATCATGAAACTATAACAACCATTCGGTATATTAAAAATCGCCTCTTTTCAAACCTAGTAAACCTGATAATCAATCGTAATCCGTTTTCAAAGTTAAAATCCATCAAACCAAATTCATTCGGTTTTGTTTGGCTTTTCGGTCTAAGGGCCACTTTTTTCGTACTACGCAGCCCCCTTAAGTGAACGCGCGTTGATTATTTGAATCGAATTTAAGTCGTTTATGATTTTCCAGGCCAGCAAAGTGAGTCGTCAGATGAGTGTCGAGGAAAAAACTAGATCAGTCGAAACTAGAGTAGTTAAAAGGGAAAATCACGAAACCCAAGACCGTTTATACCCCATAGCCGTTGAATACCTAATATCCACATACTGTCCACACGACCACGAATTCACCACCGGCCACGAGAAAACAAAATAATATTATAAATTATGTCAAATATATAAATAATCGTATATTGTGTTTAAACGAGTTTTGCTGTTGTTGGTGTGAAGATTTTTAAGTTCCACTGCGACGAAATTGGGAACACGTGGGTGCTCTTAATGATGGGCCTTCCAGTCGTATATATTTCAACTTTTTACGCTTTTTAACGAAATTCGGGATCGATAAATTTAATTGGATTCCAAACATATTATATAATGTCATGATATCAATAACGGGGAGGTACACATTTTTTTTAAAATTAAAAATAATAAGAAAAGGCGCAGCTCTGCTGTGCAGTAGATTATGTTGAGTGGGTCACTATAATGGACCGTGTTAAGTTTTATATATATTGACCAGAATTTTTTATGCTGTGTATAATATGCGTTTTATTGCATGTCAACATAATATATAATGCAAATGTATAAAAATGCAGCTAAATTTAATTAGGTTATACCGCACAGACATTCAAGTGGCGTTCAAATATTACGATAGGCAATGACTGTTTATAAGCGTGAATCTGCACGACTGGCGACTTGGACTTATCCGACGAAAAAGCAATATCGATTGCCACTCACTGGCTAAAACAAAATATCTAAACATTTATTTATTTTATATTTTATACTCATATTTTAACCTACCTACTTATTTTTAGATTACTTTATGTATTTATCAATGTAATAGCATATAGGCCCAGCACCGGACACGATAAGAAGAAGCAAAAGTAATATAGTAATAAAAATACCAATTATTTTCTCGATGGCTGAAAAACTGGTATCGAAAAAAAATGCTAGTTGCAAATCACTATTAATTTCATCCTCATCATTATTAATTATATCCTTAAATAATTTTTTGCTTAAAAAATATTATTGATTTATTGGAAAATTTCATGAATTTAATTATTCTAAATAAGTTGATAGCACATTAGTATGTTAAATAATTGAGTGCCAATAAAAAAGTGTAAGGAAAAACGTTTGTGGGTAAAAAATGTTTAAAAAAACATGGAGTAGGTAATAAATAATTAATTAAAATTTAAATTGATTTACACTAAATGACTTTTTACTAAGACCGAACATTAAAATACGGTTAGCTGCGTTGAGTTGAATATTTACTCGTTATTGCAATAATAATAACCAGGTAATACCTACCGACACAATATAATATTATGTATTACCATTTTAGTATTTTGTTTCATTTTTATTGTTTCCACTCAAAACAGTTGGTAAAATAAAATATAATCTATTTTTTTTTATATAGGTAGATATCTGATAATATATACCGTATTACCGTCTACGACTGAATTTATGAATACAATTTATTGCATTTAAACAACGATCCCATGACAAGCAAATTGTATCAACGACCTTAAATAATATACTATAGTTTTGTGTAACAATCTTTTATTTATTTTAACTTCAATAGGAGGTACCTACACTATATTTTGTACAATGTACTTATGCGTGTCGCGATCTATCGAATAAACCAAGTAACACTCGTCAAAGATTATAATTTCTCCAAACAAAATATTAAATAGGTAGTCATTGAACTTTCATATTTTTAGACTACCGGATTGGTATATATTGATTATTATTGGCCTATCGCAATTTTCACTTCTTAGCGGCCCATTTACATATTTACTGGCCCAGAATTACATCTAAAATTGTTACGAGCTTATAGGTGGCTAATGATATTTTAAACGTGAATTTATTTTCACCCACACTTACACCACCGACCCAAACTTTAAGTGGCCCACCAAAATTTTCTCGGTAGCTCGGCCTAGCCAATCTGGCCCTGTAGATTTTATACGGTCTTCGATTAATTATCTAGGTATTTAATATTTTTTAAATAACATGAATAATTAAAATGTTGAGTTGAAGTGCACAAATAAAATATAAAATGAAAATATAGGCGTGTAACCATAACCTCCCTGTACAGCAATAATTTCCAAAAAATTTAATTTCACACCCACAGTCAGATACGATTTAGAGTACAAACTATAATTTATAAATACCTACTAAAATTTAAAAAAATATTACAAATAAGGAATTACGTATAGTAAAATCTTGAATTGGATTTATAATGTTCAATTCGCATATGCGTTGTCGGCATAGGTGCAAATACGACGGAGAGACTTGAAGGTTAGGCATAGTCTCCCAAATATTTCCCAATATATTAAATTATTTCAAACCTGGTGCCTATTATGCAAACTTGGTATTTTGAATATATTTGTATTAATAATGATTTATAGTTACAACAGTTTTCTTCCGAAAAAGCCATATAAAATGTTTTTAATTGAATACATATCATTAAATGTGTTTTATGAAAATAAAAATACAATTATAGACAAATTTTATTTTTTTCATACCGAGGCTTGTAAAAATTTGGCCTCAAAATAGCATATTAAATTATACTTAAAACAAACTTTTGATTTTTTTATGCGTATAAAAGCAAATCAAAGGACTGCAGCGTCTGCAGACCAACACCTACAAAGGTACTTGTTAGTTTTAACACACACAAAAAACTATAAAATATGTAACTAAAGATGAATTTTTACAGAACACTGAACAGTTTAATACCAAAGAGTATACAATGACAAATGAGAAAAACAAGTAGGTACTTGTGTTAATTTTAAAATACAAGTCGGAAATCAACTGCACGCTGTACTACGAAACTGGAAGGTGACAGAAGTGCATACGTAATATTATAATGTTCTCTCCCAAGGGCCACCACATAAGAGGAGAGTATCTTTAAATAATAGTTATAAAAAAGAAAATGGTAATAATAATGTTTGTGTTTTTAAAAAATGTTACGAACAGTTTATGTCGAATACAAACAAACATTCGGACGTGGGCGTGGTTCGGTCTATAAATGATCTGGCATGAAAGAAGTGGTGGCCAGAAGTATAAATACCGTGCGCTCAGCTTTGGATACGTTTTCTTCGACGATTCAACAGTCAAGACCTGACCGTTAAGTTTTTTTTTTTTTTTAGCTCGCTCCGACAGAGTGATAACGGCTTGTTTTTTCATTTCCGTTTACGTTTATTGAAATATTTTGAAAAATGAGCAAAATACCAGCCGTGGGTATAGATTTGGGTACCACTTACTCGTGTGTGGGCGTGTGGCAGCATGGAAAAGTGGAAATCATCGCCAACGACCAGGGAAATCGGACGACGCCGAGCTACGTGGCGTTCACAGACTCGGAAAGGCTGATCGGAGATGCAGCCAAAAGTCAGGTACCTACGCAAAAAGAGGAGACGTTAACCGTGGTTACGTTTAGGTATTACGAATAATTAGTAATTACAATATCGATTAAAACGATCGAATACGATCCTCGTAATTTGCATATACAATCTCGTCCCTAAAAGCGTCTCTGTTCCCGACGAACCAATAATGTTGTGCTGTTTTGTACACTACACGTAATCCGAAATCCGAATCGATTGTTTAATTTATTGATTATAACCAAAAATTATGATTTAGATTAAAGATTGAAAATTTGGATACTATAATAATTAATTAACCATTGAATACAGTTACCTATTATTAATGTTATATTTAATCAGTAGGTATAATCAACATTTGCAGATTTTCTGGGTAGTGCGTATGATAGAGTAACTTATCATATTTGTGTTAACTGTTAACCTATTACTTAAATTAATTGGTTTCAACAGTATTTATAGTAGATAGGTACCTACTCTTTAATTTGCTACTGCAAATTTCATATTTGCTATTGCCCGTAGCGTAGTGTGTGCTACTCCCCACAATTTTAGGCCCTTAACAACAATAATAATGTGTACCTACTATACCTGTACTGAATTAAAGTGCTTTGCATGTACATAAATCGAAATAATACCTCATAGTACATATTATTACTCATTGGTTTAATAATACGTTTTTGAAATTACTGTTTGTACCTATAATTTTTCTTTTTAATTAACGTGATGTATATTTTTTCTTATTTAGTAGGTAGAAGAGACGTATTATTAAAATTTCGATTCTTTTACTTTAGACCATTTTTATGAGAACACCACCACGTACTTCATTCTCGCCGTCTAGGATTTGTCGCTAACGATAATAACGCGAATAACATAATATTTTTGCAATGTGTGCTCAAATTATTTTATGAATTCGAAATAATATTATATTCGCTCACGACCGTTATACAAACGTCATCGAGTTTGGCGAACGCGAACGCAAACCCACGTATCTAATTATTCTCACCCACAACGACATTAAGTCACTGGGCAGATACAAAAATATCCCGATGACACATGTGCACTATGCTCCCAGTTTGATTTTATCTGGAAAGTGTTATTTCTAGAGTCGCGCGATGCGTGTAACGTATTTTTAGACTGACCATAAATAATAGTATAATATTATTATTCACAAGACAAAATCAAAACCACTAGAACGGGATCCTAATAGACGACCTTACCCGTTTAGGCCCGTTTACAACCGTTCAATTACCAAATCGGGCGTTGGAAGAACACACGCACACACGATATTAGCAGTAGGTATACGTCGTGTGTGACTTGTGTGAGTGTGTGTCGCAAGAAGTGTGAGGCATATATTATTATAGTGTGTGTGTGTGTGTGTGTGTGTGTGTGTGTGTGTGTGCCCATAGATGGAGGCGGGCGCTTAGACTGCGATGATTCATCCGAATTCAAATCCCACTGCGCACGGTCCAATAATATTTCCCTCCATAATTAATCGAAAAAAAATTATTTAGACGTCCAACGTTTTTATAACACGAATATTCATTATAATATGGACCAATACAGATAGATGGAAACATGAAAATATCTAATAACTGAAATGCCTGTGGATATATTGTATAAAACACGATAACAATATGAACATAATACATATTATACTTATCATAATCATATACCACGAGAACGAGGACACGGCAAGATCTATTTTTTTTTCATATTTTTGAAATAGAAAGTTGCCTTTTTTTACAATAATACTATTAAGTCGTAAGGTAGTAATAATTACGAAATAAACATATCAATATTTTATATTTATAACAACATATACGCTATATTATACGAATTCAAATGCGCAACTATAAAATACGAATTGATAACTGTATAAAAACAACAAGTGTTTGATAATAATCTTTGAATTTATACGTTATCGTAATTGTTTACTACAATATTATATTGTATAAAATATATAATATACAGTATAAAATTAATAAATCGACGAAAATTTGTATATATTATATAAACGAATTTAGGGAAATGTGTTGTATAAATACAAAATGTGTTTTGTTAAAATAAACAAATAAAATGGTTTATGATACTTTTTCATATTTATTAAAAGGCACTGTGTTACTACTATACGTCTGCATTGCACTATACGTCACTATACATTCGTTTTATTTAATATTTTATCAATGCCACCGTTGTTTATTATTTTAGGTGGCCATGAATCCACGGAATACGGTTTTCGATGCCAAACGTTTAGTAGGTCGTAAATTCGACGATCCAAAAATACAAGAGGATATGAAACATTGGTCGTTCGAAGTGGTTAGTGAGGGTGGTTTGCCTAAAATAGCCGTCGAGTATAAAGGCGAGAGGAAAATATTCGCCCCGGAAGAAGTTAGTTCAATGGTGCTTACGAAAATGAAAGAAATCGCTGAAGTCTACCTGGGTGGAAAGGTAAACAGTGTGTTTTTAATTTGATTAATAATAAATATTTTATAGATTTTTGACGTTTACCACTATTATTTACTTGTATATTGTAGACTATGTTTAATTCATTTGATATGTAAAGATTGATTTATATATTTTTTTTTAAAGTTAACGATATTTTCCTTAAAACATTTTACAAAAAAAAAAATTAAAAATGAACAATACATTATTATTATTATTATTATTTTATAGCATGTGATATGTTATACATTATACGTGATTTTATTACAAAATATTATGTTAAACTTAAAGTTTAATATTATATTTAAAATTATTTTTGTATAGGCCTTTATTAGGTAAAATAAAATATGTATGAATATATTGCATAATACATCTAAATCCATATAGAAGAAGTACAGTCGCTTATAATATAATTTATCAACACCAAAGTGCGTGTTTAAAAACATTCCGAAAATGTCTCCAGAGATAATAATATATAAGCCACGAGAAAAATAAACGTTAACTATAATTTTACCAAATATTATGTACCTAATACCTATATTAATTTCTTTGGTTCTTGAGGTGGTTTAAATCCCCCAACCCTTGCCCCTCTATAACTAGACCGCTGATATCGGTTGTATTATGTACTGATAGCTCAATAACTATAATGACTAATGACCGTATAACATGCATGTACCGTGGTAATTTATCGTTTAGGTCACTGACGCCGTGGTAACCGTACCGGCGTACTTCAACGATTCCCAAAGACAAGCTACCAAAGACGCTGGAGCCATTGCCGGACTTAACGTGTTGCGGATAATCAATGAGCCCACGGCCGCAGCTCTGGCGTACGGTCTCGACAAGAACCTGAAGGGCGAGAAGAACGTGTTGATATTCGATCTGGGCGGTGGAACGTTCGACGTGTCGATCCTGGCCATCGACGAGGGTTCGTTGTTCGAAGTAAAGTCGACGGCCGGGGACACGCACTTGGGCGGCGAAGACTTCGACAACAGATTGGTGACGCATTTCGTCGAGGAGTTCAAGAGGAAATGCAAGAAAGACATCAGCGGCAACACGAGAGCTCTCCGACGACTGCGGACGGCCTGCGAGAGGGCCAAACGGACACTGTCGTCGAGCACCGAAGCGTCCCTCGAGATCGACGCCCTGCACGACGGCGTCGATTTCTATTCGAAAATCACCAGGGCCCGATTCGAAGAAATGTGCATGGACTTGTTCCGGTCCACGCTTTCTCCCGTCGAAAAAGCACTGGCCGACGCGAAGATGGACAAGAGCAGCGTACACGATGTGGTGCTCGTCGGGGGTTCGACTAGAATACCAAAGATCCAGAAAATGTTACAGGTGAGTTTTTATTGTTTTTTCAACCACCTGTCGCGGTAGCGGTACAGTAGAGGTATATTGTGGATCGAAAACAGCGAAATATAAATAGTGAAATTCTATTATTACAATAGCTTAAGTAAATAATAGCGATTTGTATGGAAACAATAAACATATAGTCATAATCGATATGTGTTGAAAATTATAATATTTATACAATCAATTGAATACAGGTAGGTACATATCGTCATACAGTGACGCCGTGGGTCGCCCTTCCCCTTTGGCCTGCGTGACTGTGTAAATACGTAATAACTCTAAAATTGACAATCAAAAGATGTTATATTATTATCGAACTGCAAATAATATTATATTGTACGACACGTAATATTCCTACTATAATGACGATTGACGACAGTCATATTCAGTATTTTGGTTACAAGTATACTGGTTATGCATAAAAAAAATTTCGTTTTAACATTACAACATTTTTTATTTATCAATAATTATATCCACAACAGCTCTTATACAGAGGTATACGTTGTACCATAGGTAGTTGTTCATATTTTACCATTTTTGATTTCGTCGTTTCGTCGTTCTGCCCTGCCGTTACTGGTTAAGTAGGTAATTATCTGAATATAATGCATGCTCAGTGAGGCCAATCATACATATTGTACACTATATATAATATTATGTAATAGGTTATTCACGTAATATTTTTGTATTTTTGTAAATTAATAAATAATAATACCGTGAAATATAGGTATTATTATTTATGTTAATATACCTAACAAGTCGTTTCGTCGCAGGATTTCTTTTGCGGCAAATCTCTAAACCTGTCCATCAATCCTGACGAGGCCGTGGCGTACGGAGCTGCCGTCCAGGCGGCCATTCTCAGCGGCGATACCAGTTCGGCAATCCAAGACGTACTTTTGGTTGATGTCACTCCCCTGTCACTCGGCATTGAGACAGCAGGTGGTGTAATGACCAAACTTGTGGAACGCAATTCTCGCATACCGTGCAAACAACAACAAACATTTACTACATACTCCGACAACCAAGCGGCTGTCACGATCACGGTGCGCATTTATAATAATATAATATCCACTATATCTGTTTAGGATGTTGTTGTTGTATGATTTGTTCGAGCCGAGTTTAACTATTGTTTTAGGTGTTCGAAGGTGAACGAGCAATGACCAAGGACAACAATTTGTTGGGTACATTCAACTTGACGGGAATCCCTCCTGCACCACGCGGCGTCCCAAAAATCGAAGTGACGTTCGACTTGGACGCCAATGGTATTCTAAATGTGTCCGCCAAGGAAATCAGCACGGGAAAGTCGGAAAAGATTACCATAAAGAACGACAAAGGTCGGTTGTCCAAAGAAGACATTGACAAAATGTTGAAGGAAGCGGAGATGTACAGACAGGAGGACGAAAAACAAAAGGAACGCATTACAGCCAGGAACCAATTGGAGAGCTACGCGTTTAATGTCAAACAAGCGATCGAAGAAGCTGGTTCGAAATTGCCAGAGACGGACAAGAAAACTATACTAGAAAGGTAACAAATCCGCTTGTTTAGTACTATATAATAATGTAAAAATGCACTTTGATTGAATACCCGTGTCTGATGTTATAGCTGTAAAGCGGTGATCACGTGGTTGGAAACAAACACATTGGCTGATAAAGAAGAGTTTGAAGATAAATTGAAAGACCTGCAAAAGGAGTGTTCACCAATCATGACCAAACTACATCAAGCTGGTGCAAAAGGACCAAACGTCGAAGAAGTTGATTAAACCGTTGAATTTTTTTTCAAAATGTGTTTAATGTGAATTGTATACAAATTTAAAAGATTTAAAAAAATTAATCATTTATCTACCTTCAAAAATGTGAGTAGATACTGAACTGTCGAATATTGTGGTCAATATATTACAATATAATAAATCTAAATGTGTTATTTAAACATTTTATGGAGTATAATATTTTATTGAATATATCGTTTTATTAAAAATATGGAAAACTTATTATACAATAATTAATATGACTGTAATAAAGCATGATATAATATTATGTGAGCAAATTTTCTATGCATAGAAAAATTTTTTTGTGGTATTTATAACATTTATAGACATTTTTTATGTTATTTCCTATTTATATTCTATTGCAATTCTATTGTTCAGCATGTATAATAATTTGGTGCAGGTAAAACGGACGATGCGCAAATGATGTACGGCCATACAAGCGCAACTAAAATTACCTTTTTCCCTTGTTAATGGTCATCTTTTACCACCTTACTCAGGCAATGACAGCCATCGACGCTAAAAAAAATGCCGTGACATTGTGTGAGACGGCAATTTATCTACAGAACTTTACTCACGCTCAGGTCTTACGACGGCCGTGGCGCATTTGTCAATGACGATTTTCCAAATTTGTTTTCGTTCTTCCCATTATTATTGAATGTTATTGGACATTTTTTACTTTTGGCTTCTTAGGACCAGTATTACAACCATCGGTTCTACTTCGATTAAGCTTAACCGGCTGATAACAGATTTTATTACCCGACGAATTTCGCCTGTTAGGAGTCCGTTAAATTTAACCGGAGATGGTAATACATACTAGCCATTAGAGTACCAACTAGAATTTTCACTTTCCTATCAGAAATTATATTGACCTTAGAATTTAATAATTTTTACCAATGTAAGAAGTGTTTTCAGACACACATACACACACACACACACACACACACACACGGTTGAATCATTAAATCCATACATTTATCGCTCCGCTCAGGGTCTAAAATGACAATAGGTATGCATCACAAGAATATTATTCTTAAACATTGAATAAAAATGTCAAAGAGTATTTTAATTTTTTCAACAATTATTATATTTTAAATAATTTTCTCAATATTCACATACATCAACCCCCTTGAGTTAGTCCCACGAATCTGTCCTATGCGATTATATCATAACGAATATGACATGTTTTCCTTATCATTACGACATAACTGTATAAGTATGTTTATCCATCTATCTACAATTACAATATATCTAATATACAAATATTAATGTTTCATTTTTTGTCCTCTGTAGACTGAAAAACTACTGGACCGTTTTCAATAAAAATTATATCAGTAGATTCTTTGAGACTTTGGGGGTGTTTATAACTTATGTTTTCAACTCTTATTATAGATCGCTATAAATGTATTATTTTTAATATCCATGATAAAAAAAAACTATAGTTAAATATTTTTTTAATACAAGCAATTTGTTGAAAAGTTCAAAAAGTAATTCGAACATGACACATATATGTTGATAAATGGCATATTTGTTTCTTACTTGTTCTATTTTTTTGAATTTTCATATTGTCGAACAGCAGGTACCTATCAACAAAATATACTGACTCACGAGTATAATATACTTGAATGTTATAAAATTATGACGTATCACGTATAGATCTATATTCCCTAATTATTATTCATATCAATAATAACGTAAAATATACCTATTACATAGGTAAAAGTATTTTGAATAATATACAATTTTTTTTTCGTCGACAAGATTATAACATAATATAAGTTATTAGGTCTTACCAATATATGATAAGTGTGAACGGCACCACAATTATTATAGATCGATTTACACTAATATTATATGCTTATTGTTAAACACGTATATATGAAATGATTTAATAATATTGAATGCGATAACAATATTACACAAATCAAAATTGACATTTGGAGGGAAAAAGTGGATTTCTTATTTTAACAATATTATAGCCAGGAACTGATACCAAACATACCTACTAAGGAGGTAAAATGGAAAAAATTTAATGATGTATCTGTGTTTTGAAACAAAACTGACGTTAGCACTATTTCTTTGACACTTTGAACGTTTCCGAAGTGCCAAAGTATTTTCCGAGCCTGCCACCTCCAAAATACATTTTAAAATATCCAAAGTGCCTAATGCGGTAGAGCCCTGGTGTAGTGTTTTCGGGTATAGTCCATTTGATTTCCGCTACGCTGCTGGCCCAAATCCACGATACGGATTTCCATATGAATCTGTGGAAAATCATATAAAACATAATATGTCTGTGCAAAACTGCGATAAAAATGTGCCCTTGTCTCCTTACTCGGTTTCCCAATTGGCGTCAGTGGCGACTATGTCCCAATTTAAATCGTCCGTGAGCCGTTCAACCGTCAAAAACGTCTGTTCCAACATGGGGTTGTTCCTAGGATGGCCTGATACCTGCAGGAGACAACAAGAAAATGTAGGTACACAATGATTATCATTTAAGTCAGTGTACAGTTCTAAACATCCCCCTTCACTCCTCTTCCATCGCGCCAAATTTGTTAATCCTACTCCTTGATTTTATTGATAAATATATAGGCAATATTGTAACGTTTAATTTAGTCGTATTGATATTTTGAGCAAACACCAACCCAATTTTCAATATATTATCGATATCTAGTTAAAAGCGTTTATGTATGTTAAAAGCAGTTTATATTAATTTCACTCTTTTATGTTTCATTCAAAAGAATTTGAGTTTTTTGTTTTTAATAATTACTTTGAAATGAAACGGTTTTGAATATTTAATATTATTTGCATATTACAAACAGATTATTTAAAATTAAATTCCCAAAAGACCTATTAATAAATAAAAATAATAATATCCTTTAATTTGAATTTACAAGTAATTGATATTGTTGCATACGTTTAAAGTATTTTAATAAAATATCAAGTAGGCTAAATTTTGTTCATATATTATCTGCAGTGAGTTAATTTGTACAAATATAATAAAACAAAATAAAAACGGATAAAAACCATATTAATTCATGGAGACATTTTTAAGTTATTTTTTGTTATATTTATTAAATTGAGTGATAACTTTTTACGTTATCTCACTGAACATTTATTTTAAAGTTAATACGTCAAGTAATTTAATGCAGTCGACTATAATATTGTTCAATAATTTAAATTCATTTTTGTTAGATAACCCTCATGATTTGGTTGGATTAAAAAATTCTCAAAAACCTGTATAATCTAAATATAATAGAAGTTACTTATGATGTAAACATTTTTAATAAAAATGAGATATTAGTAAATTTTTTTAGTTCATTTATGGTATACACAGCAATAAATTAAGGATAATAATAAGTCGATTTGCAAAAGCTGTATATCTTTTAAGATTTTTAATTCTTTGAAATTTTGACTTCATCCGTGAACAGCAATTTAATATTAGAATAAACATCACATGTTGTGTATCGACTAAACAATTTGTACCTATACTCTAAACCATCGATATGTTAGCGCTCCGACAGTATAAATGTAACAAGCTTAGTTATTGCACAAATCGCTGTACCTATATAAAACGACTATATTATAACCTATGAATTGTAACTATACGGTTATATACCCATGGTTGAAATATACAAGGTTATTGCATAATATATATCTCTTCTCAAGCAAATACCTATTTGACGATAAAAACAAAAATGGCGACGTAGAGGGAGCCGATAATAATCAAGTATAATGTGTGCGCTGGATTTTGAATGTGATACCTTTTGTCAGAGTATTTTTGATGAAAAGAAAAATTGATATCTGCGATATCCTTTCACTCAACCATTTTGTTTCTGATGGCAACAACCCGAGTCTATACCTATATGCAATAACCTGTATACTTCAACCCTGGATATGAATCGCACCTACACGGCTATACCGTAATGCGCTACTTACAAATTTCGCTTTGACCGTTTGGCCCCACGTGGCCGTGTACGGGGGTTGTTCGATGCAGTCTCCAAAATTGTGACGCCCTATCGGGGAGTCACGCATGGGAGATGGCAGTAGCGACCACACTTCAGGTCTCAGGTCGACCGGGTCAGGCCCGGGGTCCAGTTTGACTTCATCGCTTAGTAACGCATTAGCCAGTTTCGTATACTGTTTCAGGTAAATAGGCAACGTGTACGGTCCGAACAACGTGGACGCACCTTCGTACCGCTGTAGCTGTACAAATCCAATAAAAAATATATTATAATTATTATTTTATAGCTAGTGAACGGATTTGTATATTTTTACAATCATTTTTTATCTAGGTAATCAGTGTGATCACATTAAATGCTGTGTAAGCGCAGAATACGTTGCATAGTGTAGTGATTTTAGAAAAGAATATTTTTAATAGGTACCTACACCTTTTTTAATTTTTAATGTATTTTACAATTTATATTTTCATCTATTAACTGCACATTTCGGTGATCTGGTTACCAAAAATGAATTTTTAAGAAATATGATATATACATAAAGACATATTATAGTTTGGAGAATATTTTTAAGTTTATTAGCTCATATAAAATAATCCTCTCCAATTTTAAAACCACCAATAACGAATAATCTCAGTGTACACGTACAAAGTAATCATAAAGTATATAGGTATATACTAGCTGTACCACGCAAAACATCTATCAAACTTTTTACTATTTTATTATAAGGCATAGTTAGATTTGTGTCTTCAAATTGTTTGCGTGAACCATACATTTTTCTCTCAAGGTTTAGACTTTAGAATTCAAATGCATAAATAATATTAGTTTAATCGACATAATATTTCACTATTGTGTCACGAGTACAAAAAATTATAAAATTCGTACGCTATTTTCTATCGTTCGTACCTTGTATTCTTCGGGAGTGGTTATGTAATCGGTATATGAATTGCAAAGTCCCGCGATTACTACAGTACACCAAGAGTCGTTGCAAAGGACGTCGCTGACAGCTTTTCTCACGCGTCTCCCCGACATGGTCGTGAACTCACCGGGGACGCAAGCTATGATCAACGGTCCGACAACGGCTAACTGAGTGGAAACTATTTTTGGTGACCAAGCCAACGGATAATTAAACTGAAAACAAAAACACGTCCGAAAAACTAGTATTACCACGACTGCGGTCCAACGGCCGTAATACTATGTAATGTTACGATATTATCATCGTATTTTTGGTTCCACTAACTTCTCCGGTCGATATCAAAATCGATTTCTCCGCGTGGCATTCTACTTGTTCCGGACTTGGCTTGGGCACGAAGTTCGTCACCAGATCCCAGAGAGGATTGTTCGAAGATTTGGAACCGGCCTCGAACGAGAACAAGCCAGGCCCGTCGATGGTACCCGATGAAAACGTGTGACCCATCGCAGGTTTGCACCCCTTTCCTTTGACCACTTCACCTCCGGGCATCTTATAGTCTACTTCCTCCGTGGTCATGTCTACAAATTGGTGTATGGACTTAATCGGTCCTTTGATCTCGATGATTGGTTTTTCAGCCATTAGTTCCTGAAAAGACAATAATTCAAAATTACCTCCACGACTGGAGTTGAGGGCTTCACGCTATTTTGCGTATTAATTATACACATATATAATTAATTTTATAACGTGACACGTACTTTTGATTTTTTTGAGCGAAATTAGAGTGCGGTAAATTAATAAAATGATTTCGTATAAAATGTTTATAGTATAACATTATTCATATAGTTAATATCGGCACGTCCTATAACCTGTAGATATGCCTATTCAACGAATATCGATTAACTCACATACGCTCTGTCGAACAGTTGTCGTGCGATTATTTTGGTGCTCTCTTTCATGTCGTTTCCAGGTCCAGAAGCCACGCACAGTTCGTCGACGTCACACGAAGGTCCGGGGATGTCACAGGGCTTTCCCGATTTCTGGCACCGGGGACCTTTGATGTTGGGACTCACGTCTCCCAGGTTGGACGAAGCGAACGCAGCCACAAACGGGCCCTGTAAGAAAGAGAACGATGACACGTGTCCATCAGTAATTTCGAATGTCTTCTGTATAAGCGTCCAGAACCTGCAGGCATAGGCGCAAATAGTGTTTGAGATTGGTGGGGGGAGGGGGGTGAGATTTTTACGCAGAGACGAAAATATTTTCAAGTATTCCGCGATGTAATGCGTAAGACCTTGAAGTTTATTTTATATTTGGGGGGAGGAGAGGCTATCCAGTGGCTAAGGGGGTTTGGCTCAGTCCCCGTTTTCACCTATACCTGCAAGACATAACATGTCTGCGACACTCACTTTGCCTATGAAACTATCGGGGTTCATCTTTTGCTCGAACAACACCGATGCGTATCCGACGTTATCCGACGAAACTAGCCTGTTGGTGTTGTTCATGCTGGTCGCGTGTACCGCGTACCAGTTGATCACTCCCAGCGGCATACCGTACTCGCTCTCAAACTTCAGCTGCACCATAGTCTTGTCGACGTTATGTTCGTATCTATATCATGAATAGCGCGCGATCTGATTAAAAAACGATATGGGGTGCAGCCAAGGGGCATCGTTATACTACACTAACCACCGCACAGTTTTTTTTTGGAGGGGGGTAACACCAGTATTACAATATCAGTACAATATTACTTTATAGGTAATAGGTACCTTCTGATTTTTAATAATGACATTAAAGTTAAACTTTATTAAACTGAATAGGTACCTGGTACATTAACTAATGAGTACAATAATTTATCTTATAAATATTAAATAATAAAGTAAATAAATCAAAGGACCAAACTGATATAAAACCTAGTAAATATTTTTAAATTAACTCCATTTAGCATAAACTAATATTTATATTTTATTCAACGAATTCTAAACGACGCGTATAATGCTTATGTGAAAAATGGTCAGATACCAACTTTACATAGTAACTGTTTATAATTATTTAAATTTAATTCCCTGTGCGCACATGGTAATTATAAACAAAGACCTGCAAGCCGAGTTTCGTCACCATGGCAGTCCGGGTACTAAAACTATTATAAAGAAACTTAATTATAACTGATTATCTACTAAATTAGACTGGGAAACTTTATTCTGAAAATTGTTTACAACTGTGAACGATGTTTACAATAAGCTCGCGTGTATATAGATACGGAATCTTGCAACTCTATATGGGAAATGAATATATGCGACACCTGTTTCCATGCATTACGGAGTTACAGGAGAAAACTCGGTAAAACACTCGCTAAATCATACCACGCTTATACGTTATTTGGGGGGGAGGGGGTCAAATCCCTTCTTTTCCGCCCACACCCTGTGTATAGGAGGTTTATAAGGGTGCAATATAATATGTTAGACCGTATAGGTGCAAACAATATTTCAATTTGTATACCTAATATAAATAATATGAAAAATATTTCTATTACATCTCGTGTTTGATTTTAAAAGGTTTGTGGGGGAGCGGGAGGGGGTGAAAATGCTCCATTCCCCCCTCGATTTGCCAACAGCAAAAATCGATTGCCTTCGCGTATTTGATTACTATTTGAATGCTTAATGAATTATTATCACTACTGCACGCAATAAAAAAATATTAATGATATTATATTTATTGTTAATCAACAACAACATTCAAACAATAATATTTTGCTATTTGCGTATAATTAGTACCTACGAGTGTATTAAATGACGTAGGTATGATATGAAATAAAATACTACTTACTGCGCGCGTTCGTCTTCCGGATTTAATAAATATGACTGAGGACTTCGACTCATCGATATCCCGTTTAGTTCGCCTTTATTAACAAATATACGTCCATAATCTAATTTGTCGTGGGCCCGTAGAATACTCTATTTATAAAAACCATAACAGTGTAAGTATACAAAATGTTAAGGTTATATAAAAAGAACGCTTTTTTTAAAAAAAATATAATAATAATAACATCACAGCCAATCATATTATTATACTGTTTTTTTAATTAATATTTTAAATGAATATTATAATGTATAGATGCTGTGGTATTTCCATTAATGTATAATGATATTTTAAATGAACTATAAGTAACAATACCTATAATGATATTATTATAATATCAAAGCCGAATCGTGACAAAAATCTTTAATTTTCGCAAAAACGAATTTAAATATGTCGGGAAAAATCAAATATAAGACGTATAATATGAAAAGAGACGAAAAAAAAAAGTCGAGTGAAGTATTTTCATTCGCCTTGAAGCTTAAGCCATTTGCAAAACAAATATGACGGGTGTCTTACAAATATACGTATACGAGAATTCAAATATTACTTGTTTAAGTATCAAACTCACCAATGTAATACCTTTTACTAAACAGTTTAAAGTTTGTTGAACATAACCCAATGTGCTCAAGTCAAACAGCATATGTAACATGTAACCTCCCGGCGTCGAATGTGTGTGCGTTGACGAAAGCATAAGGTTATTCGCGTCGTACAAGCCCGGTAACTTCTCCTTCAATTTTTTCAATACCTTCAAACCGTATTCGTCGTTTGATTACATTGCAATATATTTCATCGTCAATCAAACTATTACGACAATATCATATTATTTAGTAGATTCTCGAATATAGAAAGACAAAAAAAAAAAAAATAAATAAAACAGTTAATGTACTAATACAGTTTAATTTCCGGTTATCGAGTTTTGAAAAATCCACTGACAAACAATATTGTTCGTCGACAACGTTTTCATCAATATCCATTAATAATAGAATTGTTGTAATACGTAAAACAATAACTCAAGAAGTACCTTTACTTCTAATATTGAATGTTTCTTTTTAAATCACTTTTCAATTCTAAGTGGATCGATAAATATATTGGCTTTACAATGGGCAATTGTTTTTTTTTTTTTGTTCAATAAGAAAAGTAAAACTTTTCAAAAGTATAAATTACCAGTCTTTTAAAAACAATAATCGGGGAATACAGGAATTTTTAATTCGTTATCTAAATAATGATCATATAAATACCATTCAGAAGTAACTTGAAAATATAAGACTATTAAATGGAAATAACTGGAAATTTATATCGTAAAGTATTATGTTATGATACCTGAAAAGTGGAGGTTTAGGACGCATTATATTATTATTATATAAATCTGACAACGAGTGCTGTTTGAATATAAACGTGATTTGTTCATTGCACGTTTAATGGGTACAAACAAAATATGAATATTTTATCATTTCTGTAAGCCGTATTCGAAAATATTAACTGTGTCATTTAAACAAATACGAATGATAATAATATGTAATTCAACTGGTAGAAACTTATATGGACACCATTAAGGGATATTGAAGAAATAATTGTATGAAAATTATTATTTTTATTTTTAGAATTTACGAGACGTACAAATTGAGAATCTACTGTATTATTATAATTTATAATATAATAAAATAATAATTAATATGAATTCAATTTTCGACTCACGTCTTTCTTTATTTGGTCACCCATCATCGCGGAATCGATGCTGACGAATGCTATTCTAGATGTCGAATCTTCAATTAAAAACGCCCGGGAAAACTGTCGCAAATGGATTCCCTCTCCGCTTTGTTCCATTTTTCCGTATCCCAACTATAAAATACAATGATATAAAATAATAAATATTATACTATACACCTCAATGTTGTGGTTATCGTATAGAAAACTTATTAGTATATGTCGTATTATAATGTGTCATCAAGACTTTCATAAAACCTGTTTGATATAATATTATAATCTGAGATGAAAAATAAATAATCAATTTCTAAATGATATTACACAACCGACGAATTTAATTAAATAGGTAAAAATAGATTATAAACATAAAATACATAACACACAAGATATTTTAACATTGTATAATGGTCATACCTATTAATATTCAATCCACTGATGATGGATTATGATATGAGGGATTCGAAGACGAACGAAATCGCCGTTGGGTCGTAGCCGTCATAAAAATATTATTTTGGTATCGAAATGTCGAAGTAAAACCACTTTAAAGTTTAAGTTACCGTCAGAATAATATTTTTATGAAATTTGCTTTGTTGTTAATCAAGTAGATTTAATAATAGTTATATATCAAGTGCGTTTTACATACATGCACGAGCGAATAATTAATAAATAAAAAATCATTGGTTTATTTTACGCAGTCATATAAATGTTATACCTACCAATAAATGACCGATATAGTTTCATGGGTTTGAATGGTTTTCTTAATGACAACTAATATAATAATATTACGGTACAACTTCGACAAGACGGAAACCCCGGCGACACGGACAATTTATTTGGTCCCGATTCAAATACATTATAATGAATGTAAATCCCGCCAATTAGGAAAGTACGTCGAGACGGAAAAATTGGACGGTCCCAAGCGATTCGGTCTAATCGAGGTTTTACTGTACATTAAAATTACCAATCCGCATATTATATGTTATACCTGTGGCCAACTGCAGGGAAAATACAATTTTGGAAATCATGCGACCGACAATGAGTAGTCGTGATAACGTATTAAAAAATAAAAGTTTAGAACGCTTCATAATATAATATAACATTTCAATAATATAAACTATAAATACTAATCCAATCCGTCAATTTATACAGAAAATATTCATTTTAACGATATATTTTCAACGATTCCTCGCAAAAATTTAATATTATAATTACCTACACACACAAATATATGTATATTGCATATTATGTACATAAATATTTTTATTTAAACGTTGAAACACGGGGATGGAGAAATCGATAACGCTCTATAATAAGTGTGGTATTTACTACCCATATGGTATATAGAACAAATATATATATATATAAACAAAAAAGTAAAAACAAATTAATGATATGAAATTTCAACATTTTATTTAATTGTAATATTTTTGTTCTTGATTGCTTTGATGTTGGATTCCATCATGTATAAAATGCACATCTGCTAATTCTTTCTATGTTTTTACAATCTTACGTTTACTATTAGTAAAAACAATATTTATTTTTATTCCCGTGCCACCTTTGAAACGATTAAATTGCCCTTGTTTTGCTTCGTATTCCTACCACCATTAAATAATTCACTTGAACCGACTGTTTACTTTTTACTCGAAATATTGCGTTAACTGTCAACCGTTTATGATTTTTCTTTATTTATTTCTTAGTTTTTGAGTTGTATTAGACACTACTAATTGTTCAGTATATTGACTTCGATTAGATATTTTAAAATTAGAAATGCCTGTTATATTATTGATAATTTTCGAACAATTGACAATTTATTTTTTATTACCTACCTATGGATTTACGGCTTTAACGGCTAAGGTTGTTAACCAACATTATGACAGGTCCTTTTACGATAACAAAATGGTATGATATTTACAATGTTTGATTTGCTAAATTGTTTATATAATTAAAAGTAAATTACATTGAAAAATAATGGTGATAATTATTGTAGCTTCGTCTTCGTCAAGGGCTCAAATATATACCTATATATGTTTAGTTGTGAAATTAAACAATTTTTCAATATTGTATGATAATATTATTATAAAATTTAGTTTCATAGTTAACTGATTTTAGTTCATTTATTTGAATCATCATTTTAATGAATTTCATTAACCCCAAATTTAATCCTTAGTTATAATCTGATAACTCATAAAGTCATTAATACAAAATAAATATGAAAGAGGTGTGAGTGGGTTATCAAAATATAATTATAATTATGTTGAAATTTGCAAATAATATATTATAAATTTTTGTCTATCAAATTGTATTCAAAATTTGTAAATATAAATGGTTAAGTATAATAGTCATATTAAAATACAGAAAATATTCGTTTAATCGACTTTTTATAAATTAAGGGCTCACTGCAACAATAAGGCAAGTCCATTTTTGAAAAATGTGCAGAAGAAGGGAATATATTGTTATACGATTGGACATACCTACCTTGTTTTTGTACAGTAATGACCGTGATGATATGGCGCATTCGAAACAAACAAAAATTGGTTTTCGAAAAAAGTGGGCTTGCCTTGTTGTTGCAGTGAGCCCTTCAAATACAGTAGGTATTCGATATACGTGTAAAATTCTTTATTTTTAAATCCAAAATAATATTATAAACCATTGTTATTTTAAGAAATTATCTGCGAGGTTTTTAGCTGTCTGCTATAATAATTGCAATTATTGTTAATTTATTTTTTAAATGATTTATTGTAATAAATTACTGCTTTCCGGGTGAGAAGGGTCAGTTTTAGTATTGCTTCAATCGTCGGTGCAAGGATTTCAACAGGATTAATTTTTTTATTTAAGTAATATAATGCCTTACGGTAAGTGACTATACATACAATTAGTCATAAAAAATCAAAATCAAAATAATACTCACAAAAGTAACACCTGCTGCAGGCCCAGTTACATCGGCAATTCCGATACCGATTTTGTACAATGAACTTGCTGCAGTGATCCATAACGACAGTACGAATATAAACCTGAGTTCTGAAACAAATAAAATCTTTATATATATTAAATATTCATTGAACGTATAATAAATATTATAAATTACAACTTTTAATTAAACATTAAAGAACGAATAGTGTAGGTCGAAGTTAATATTGAAATATTGTATTATATATACAGTTGGTATAAATAATACAAATTCAACTCGTATTATATATTATAATGTCACAAAAACGAAATTTGTTATGTTGTTATTCGTATGTTATACTCGTATTTTACGAGAATACACAAAGTTTGAGTTCAAGATAAATACATATAATAAACATAAAAGAACTTGAGAAACGCTACATAAAATAATGCGCATGAACATTATACACTGTAACTGTGTTCATTAACTGTTAGGCTTGTTCTGAATACACCTACTCAAATTTAACTTCAGTACTTTTATATTACATTAGATACACAGATTTGAGTTGATTTACTTTTTAAAGTTTTTTTCATCTCATATTTGAAGTACCTAATTGAAACTAAATTATATTTAAAGATTTTTTTTTTTTTAATTGTGTATTTACAATCTGTACAACAGCACTACAGTGTATAAAAGGTAATTAAGTTTGATAGCATACAATATCGCAACACGGTAAATTAAAAAATAAAGTTAATTGGGCATTGGATGTATTAAGATTAAAAAATCTCGTGCGATTGCAAATTTTCAACTTTTCGATATTTTAATAAACATTATATAGATATCAGACCTAATGTGTTTGTGTACGATATCTATATTATATAATTTACCTATTTTATTGATAATAATTATAATGATAATTGTTTTATTAGGTTTTAATCTTTATGAAAATTAAATAACCACGATATGAATTACGTTTTTTGGTGGGGAACAATGTCTAGGTCATTTCATGCGGGATAAACATATACAATATACATTAGTTTGCTTGGGTACTACTGTACGAGTTTGTGTGTCATTGCGTATCAGTGATTATAATAATTATTACAATGTTCAAAAAAAAAAAAGAGGAAAGGAATGAGATTTCAATCTTTACGTTACATTTATGCTTTATAATGACAGTTCGACAGGAAACATGCATTATACATCCACACGCAATATATTTCATGTATTATATTATAGTAAATATTTTTATACACAATAAACACCTAAAAAATCACACGATGGATCGTATATTATATAATATATTGTACGACGGGGTTTTATGATTAATTTAACAGTCAACACTCGTTAGCCATAATGGTACCTACTCTTACTATTTTAGAATTTTCTTTTCGGAAAATTTAAGAGAAGTAGCTGGTGTATGACGTAATTCCGACATTTATTATATTATTATATAAATATAACTATATTTTTTTTGCTTCGATTGTTATATTTTGTCAGTGAAATCAATATCAACTTATTTTGATTTTTTAACGAGATTCTATATGTTTGGAGTGCCAAGATCGCAGTAAAGGTTGTAGTAACACCTAATTTGTTAAATGTGTATTACACGTATTTTACACTCGACTAATTAACCAACTAATATTACTAAATTATTACTTAAATATTTGGTATTTAATATGTATACACTAAACACACACAAATTAAGAAAAATCTTCTATTTTAGATAATGCAATTTAAGAAAGTTTTTTGTCTAAAAATTAAAAGTTTGTAGTAGTTTGACCAATCACGCATAAGAGCAAGAAAATGCAATATAAAATGTCAAAATTGTTTATTATGTACCTATCTCAAATTTTCCAAAATTAAAATTTCAAAAAAAATGTAGGTACACCTTCCATGAATAATATAAATGTTAATTACGTATATCAGTGACCAGTGTATTTAATTCGATTTACGTACAGTAAGTAGTACAAAGATAACAGCAGTTGTAGACTTGTAGTATTGTTTCACGATAATCACGTATATATTTCTAACAAATAATTAATTGTGCTTAAATTAAATTTTCCAGATAATCACAATATTTTTAGCATTATTTTAATGAAAAAAAAAATATATATATATATACATATTACATATAAATTAATTACATAGGTATATCGTATTTTACTGTAAAATAAATTGACACACGTGGTTAGGTTACGGTATTTAAAATCGATTGATTGACGGTGAATTATAAATTATAATATTGTGTTGACTAACCTATACAATTATTTTATGGGCATAACTTTGGCTGCATAAAATATTCATATGTTTTGAAGAATACCTAGAAAACTAATTGACTTGTCAAAAGCTCTACCGAATGTGTTCAAGAGAATGACTGACGAATAATGAACATCAGAGTGATGAAGTATCGACTACGATAAATATGATCAATATAATATTATTGTTCGGAATCCGGAATATTCCTTAGTAATTTAAAGCTTTGTTCAATCAATGCCTATAGTAATATTGTAGGTTATCCACTATCCGACTGCTCATGAGTATCCAATTTTCAAAATTTTAGTGGGCATTATAGTGACTTTACTATTATATTTATTATAGAAAACATTTTAAAAAAGGTACAAAATTTGGTGTACCTCTATTGAAAATACTTTTGAAACAATGAAATTAAAATTGTCGATTAAAACAGTTTCATATTGAAAATACGAGTAATATTTTTTTTGAAATTTAAGGACAATTTATTGTTAGTATTTCGCTATGTATAGGGTATTAATTGTTTTTTTCAGTTGTTGTACCTACCTATTATCTATATGGCGAAATTTATTTAAAATATAATTTATAGTAATATCATGTTTATTCCATTATTTATGCTTATAATTTATTCAAGGTCTAAACTTAGTTTTATATATGTTTATCGTTTCTATTAAAGCATCAGTGCATTTATATTTTCAGTTTGTTAAAATATTGTCAATAGCATTAACTAGTTATTTAGTAATAGACAATGCCATGATGTAATCGACTCACTTTGGAATATTAAACCAAATATTGTTCTACTGCTCCGAAATGACACTAGCTGCCAAGTATAATATTATATTGCACTCTCCACCCCCCCCAACTTAATAGCGCGGAATCTTAATCCGTTCTTTCAAACATCGACCATAATCGTTCATCCTCAGTTTTCATACCATTTCCAACAACAATTTCTTTCGCCCATATGTCGACCTACATGTCATAATATTTTAGTTTGCAGACTCTCTGCATAGTTGATTTCGTATTTATTTTATAAGATATCAATGATTTTTAATTCTGAGTAAAGTCAATACAAATTAATGCTAAAAAAATCCAAAGAGGTATGAACATTTTTTTTTTAAATATATTGTTTTAAAAACTTTTTATTGATATTGAATATTCAATACTGTTCCATAAGCTTAATAAAAAAATAATTGTAAAAACAATTTACAGTAGGTAAATCAATTACTATTACGGTTCATCAATTTTATTTTATTTATTTAACAGAGTATAGCCGAATGAAAGGTTAGGTAATATTAATATATTTGTCAAATTCCTACCACCAATAAAAACTTAAAATACTTATACAACTTTATTACATTAAAGCATACAACAGTTTTAAAGATAATAATATCTTTAAGCATTTAAAACTAAAATAATTATAAGTTGGCTTTTGAAAATGCAAAGTTAATGGACTCATAACCAACAAGTAATGAAATAGTTTTAAAATATTACGCGATGAAAAAGTTTCTTTTTTTAAAATATAACAAATTTAACTACTTTTATTTTACGTGATTATGTTTAACAAATTGGTGTTAAAAGAATCGTTACAAACGTGTTGTACAAGATGTAATACTTTATAGAATAATTATTAAATTTTAGATTCTAAAAAATTCAAACCATAATAAATTATAATATTGACCATATTATGTATCGTGTTGTAATATTCTACCTTATATCATAACAGTTGGAAAGCAAATGTAAATTATATTTCAGATATTATGTGACTCATATCATATTATGTTCAGTGTGTAATTATTGTGATCACTGATAACTGATATTATTGTCAAATATAATATATAGTACATAATATAACTATAGTATCATACAACTGTCAATATTAAAAAAAAAAACGATAGAATTCGATGTTTCCAAATGAAAATTATATTTAATTGTCAAATATAAACAATTTAAAACTGTATTTAGGATTAAACATAATAATATATGACTCTACAGAGATAATATTTTAATTTGAGAAAAATAAATTCCTATGCCCTTGTCCTTGTGGTTTAAGTATCCGAATGTCGTTCCACGTAGGTAGGTATACGTATTAAATATGTATGCACCTATGAAATTAAGCACACGTATAATTCATGGTTATATTTAATATTAAATTTAAGTGTGTCTACGAACATGACCGTTTTGAACGATGAACTCGGCGGAAGACGTTTTCGTTTGGTCTTCCGAAGTAATAATATTATGTCGATCGATTTTTTGGTTACAATAGTACGATTGTCTTGTCGTAATAACTTGTTAATTTTCGCACCTTCGTACGTAGCGATTAATTTATTACGTAATTACGTGTACCACTGTCCATATCGAATATTTATCTATACTTTTCACATGCTATTATAATAGTATTGCAATTCACAGCCTTAACCTCTTCACAAAACCGGTTGTACAATATAAGAAAATATTATGTTCTCTTCGTAGGAATCGTCGGCTAAGTGTAGTTTTGTACGTAACATTCCGACACACATACATTACACATTACTAAACAATAAATATATACATATATATAGATAATTGAATGTATATATTTAATAATACCTGTAATAGAGGTAAAGGTAAAGTTAAATCGTAAAAGTATCTTTTTTTTTTAATTTGTAATAGGACAATAGGTAGGTACGTCTAATACGGTTAAAAAAACGTCTTCGGTAATTTCCGAAACGAAGGTCGTCAGTTTACACTTTTTTACCGTTGGAGATGGAATTGTTTTAATTTTTTTCCTTATTTCTCCGAAGACTAAATTACAATGTTAAAAACACGAATTATGACAAATACAGTTTAACAAGAAAAATAAGAAGGTATTATGTCTACCATTTGTATTTAGTCTGCATAGTAAGCTTGCAAGTTGTAAATCTGTTATTATATTGTAAACGGTTCTTTTATAAGATTTTTCAAAACTTTAAAAACTTGTACGTCATACGTTGTGTGTGCGTGAAAACGAAGAAATTCGCATTCGGTGTTTTTCGGATTGTAATTGTTCACGGTTTGAACAAGTTTGACCTACCTGCAGCTACTTACACTTTTAATTCCCATTAAAATATATAATTTCGTTATATTATAATTAATATCGAGTCAAAAAAAAAACTGATCTTCCAAAATTCTTACACAGTTATAGTTATAATTGTATACCAGCAGGTTACCACCCATTTATCAAGCAACAATATCCGAACAATTTATACAGACCGATTGTTCAACAGTATGATAAATGGGTCACACGGTATTCTTAACCACAATATGACTCAGTGAAAACGTGAAGTTTTATTTTTAAGGACTCCAGACGCGTAAACTATCAACAATATATTGTTTAAACATCTTTTTTATCAAGCCAATACAATATTGGTACATTTAATCATCGGATTGCATATAATCATCGATGTCTGTAGCAACCTATATGCGTCGAACATTTTTCTGTTAGACCACGGGCGCGTAACCGCCATAATAATAATATAATGGAGGAATTCGTGTTATAATAATATAGGTATCTGTTGAGGACGTCGCGAGAATCGGGAGCTATTGACGACAAAAAGAGTTGATTGTTCGAGACTAAATAATAAATATTATATAGTATAGAAATGTAGGTAGGACCGTGTGCCACTATTCTAGCTTATACCGTAAAAGTAGGTATAGGTAACTAATAATAATAAAAAAGAAAAGAAAAATTGCTGAACAATCCACTTACCCATGTCTCCGATAATTATTTTCTGCAGTAGTCAGTTACAGTGTAGTACGTTCATGATTTCAATGTAATATTTGTTATTTATATCATAAGTAAGTATTACTAGTTTTTTTTTTCTTCCTGTTATCAGAATAACGATTGTATTTTAAGCACACGGCAGCAGTTACGTGTTATAACGTCGACAGCTGGTTTTGATCTACCACTGCACCGTCGGCCGGTGATCCGATGATCGATCGGTAGTCGAGTCTGCGAGGTCGACACCCCACTTACAAACATTATAACAGAACGTACGTACTATACACAAATCACGAATTTAACGGTTTGCGCCCATATCGCGATGACACGATGGCATCGAGTTTTGGTCCTTTGATATTATACCGTATTGGTATTATAATGATATTATATGGCCCTTAAATAATACTACAATAGAGTCGATCGAAATACAGCTCAGTGGTGCTTATAATAATACATAGGTAAACCACGCGGAGTGTTATCGGGGAGATAGTAATATTATTTGGCGACAGATTTTACTTCAGAGTCGATAGTGTTCTATCAAAATCGTCGATCTGACCTTGACATTTATTTATTTTATTTTTTCAATACATATCCCTAAACTATTATTTTATTCTATTTACAGATTATAGCTTATAATTTTATAATATTATACATTGTTTTCCGTACAATTCCACGCGACTGTATAGGTACAATGTGTTCAAATCTAGTGTTTCCGACATTCCCCAAAAAACACATATCGATGTGCCTAACTATGTATGTTAATATAATATATTGTATAGCCCTACTATCGTCAAGTATTGTATATTAGTAATAAATAAAAACCTATAGTAAAGATAAATTAATTAAATATAGTGAGTACACACACTGTTACCGTATTGGTTTCCATTTTCAAATCGTCATTTTGTGACAGACTATTAAATCTATTAGAAAATTGGTGTGTGCAGCGGAATGGTTTTAATATTGTTTTAGACGATGGTGATAATCCA
The DNA here is from genome assembly GCA_027563435.1 of Nasonovia ribisnigri. Classification (NCBI taxonomy): domain Eukaryota; kingdom Metazoa; phylum Arthropoda; class Insecta; order Hemiptera; family Aphididae; genus Nasonovia; species Nasonovia ribisnigri. The sequence continues at coordinate 112,347 of JANEHU010001462.1, read as the reverse complement.
GCCGGATTTAGACGTTTATGACTTAATTTAGGCAAGATAATCCAGGTCCTGATAAAATTGAATAAAATAAAGTAATAAAAAAAATTATAAACATTTTGGAGTCTCGAGCAAAATAGCTTCAAATGGATGTCAGAACGACTTTACCCCATAAATTCGGCATAAAAAGAACCCACGAAATCCCCCCATTCGTTCTTTATTTTCAATAGGTAGTTGTATGCAATGTGCCACAATCTGGTCCAAAAAATGATTTCTGTGATTTACCGTATGTGAGTAAAACCCGAATTGCTTAAATTTTTGTAAGAGCTCTGACAATCGGATATCATTATCGATCTTGGTTGTATAAACGTATAAATCGTATAAAGAAATTAATATTTATATAGGTGCCTATATAGTACCTATTTAAGACCTATACCGTCTTATAATAAATGATTCATTCTAATATTCTATATACTCGAATTATTATAAATGTTGTTGCCAAAAAGCGTAGTTTTTTTTTTCCCCGGAAAATACTAATTATTTAAAACATAATATTATTCTATTTTTTCTTCAGTTAATAGTTTTTCATTTGTCTAGACAATTTTTTTTTTATCGAGACATGTACACACAAAGTTAGAACTAATACACGTTAGTTAAGTGCATATATATTATACATTATATACGTGGTTAATATTAAGCTATAAATCAATTATTTGATATATTTTGATGTGCATATAGTATTAAAATATTGTCTATTTTACTATCAATAATGACGTTGTACATCATACATCTACTATTTTTTTTTTTTATACGAGTTGCATACGTCTTGCATATCGGAATGCGTGCACTTTCGTAATATTATATATTATAATATTGTTCTGCTTATCTCCGTTGGGTAATGTGCAATATAATCCTTTTTATACATTTCAATCGTTGGATTCTACATTTCCACTCACTCAAAAAAGCGGTCCAACATTTTAATAATTGATAGTTAAATATAAATATCTATTTTAATCGAATATGAACAAACTGATTATTATTAATAGTATGTGCAAAATAATATTTTATTGTGTAATAATAGTCATATTAGAGCAAAACAATTTACAAACATAATGAGTACCGATCTTCAATAATATTGAATTTGAACGCTCTAAAAAGATAATTATCTTATTTATCGGTGCATTAAATTTTGTAATTTTAATGAGAAATAATTTATAGAAACAAATAACAAATAATTTATTTGTTTATTGATAGTGCTTGATTATTAAAGTAACTAAATTAATGTGAAATTAGCTTAGACAAAGATTTCATATTAACTTACTCACCATATCTAGATATATTATGTACACAATATGTTCAACCTCTTAGCAAAATTAAAATATGTAGTATTTTATTTTTTTACGTACATATCATAAAAGATTAATATTGAAAATAGATCTACAGAGAACAGGTTCTGGTAGAGTTTTATTTTTCTCAGAGTGTTTTTTGTTTGTTTTCAAATATTATAGTGTCTTGTTTTAAAACCAAAAACGACAAAGGTACTAATCATATACCATATACTGCCATTCAATTAAAGTAATTGATATAAGCGTACACTTTATTATCACTCAAACGTTCACAATATATATCTGTTTTTTTTTTTTTAATATTGAAGTATTATTATATAATATAAGACTATATATAAATATAATGTAACTTAAGTATAAGATACACTCCGAATTGAGAAAAAATAATTAATTAGATAATCTTTGAATGGATATACTGTGTCTGCTGTTGATAATTTTAACTTGAAATTATTTATGGTACGTCAGATACTGGATAACGGGCATAATGGGTACCATTAATAATAATAGTACATCAATACATCATTGTCACAATTACTTACAATCAAAACGTTGTTATTAAATCATATTCTCGTATAACGTTAATTCGACTGTTTTTTTTTTCTATTCTTATAATTTCTTATAATTTGTATCCACGTATCATAATTTTAAAAAATATTTCAGATTTTTTCAGACAAAAAATTAGCCGCCACTCGTTCAAGATAATATTCTGATATTATCATCAGTCTTGATTGGTAAGGCTTCCGAACTCTGGCTTCAAAATCATTGATGTACGTGTTGAACTACCGTTCTAGAAGTCATATCAAAGTCGGTCACCTCAGGGCTCAGACCAGGTAGGCGTACAACAATCGTATAAATACATACCGAATACCTAAGTACATATGATATACTCGTTCGTATCAATATTGCGTGTTATGTAATTTCAAAATGTATATAACCATGCTTAGAAACGCGTATAATGCACACTGTATATAATATAACATAATATTATAGGTACATTATTATCATGTCGGGCCGGTGTCACACGCACTCACACTGTCACTGGGTATTTTATTATAATATTATATATTATGGTAGGTATAATGATATGTTGTCGGTGTATATTATTGTTTTCCGGAAACCCCACGTAGGTGTTCAGACAGTTGTCTCGCGTAAGTACTAAGTTGTATCTGTAAGTAACAATAATACAAACAATATATAAGTATCATTATTATTGTCTAATTAAAAAATACTGGCGTGAATAATTTGTGTAAAAAGCAGATTATTTTAGTCACTCATATTATACCTTGGCCCCATATTATTGTTGTAAAGGTATTTCGATTTTAGTTATTTGCGTGAAGTTAACTTGATTTAAAACTTAGAACGTCTTGTTCTTAGTAAAAATCAAAATTTTGGTCAGAGATTGTGGCTCATATTTATATAATAACTTTCCTAATAAATAAATAATAAGTAATCAATATTTTAAAAAAAATTCTAAAGTTGTACAATCATTATTTAAAAATGGCCCGGTAGCCCTATAAAAATAGTATACAATATGTTGTGTAATAAGTAATGAAAATTGGAAATGTCGGAAACTTAAACGAATTTATATTATATTATAAACTAGCTCTGCAGTTCAAATGTCAATGATCTATTGACACTCGTATAATGTAAATAACGTCCTAAAGTAATTACGTTTTTCATAACCTAACTGTGTATTTACTTTTCACAAGCTTATTGCACTTTTACTACTTTGTTTATTTTTTGTGGAGAGTTAATAGTCTTAATAGTAAAGTCACTTTACGTTTCATTTAAAGCACGTTATCCAGATTGAAAAGTATCGTAATGGTCAAGATAAAATAATACCTATTCAAACATTATGAGCATTTGATATTGGATCAAGAACAATGAAACTTCAACAAAATATAGTTTAATATACAGATATGCAAATAAATAATACTTGCAATAATATATTATTCGTGTACCTACACATTATATGACTGATTGAGATGGATGATGGATATACATACCACAGGGTTATAACTAATATAAGGAGAGCTGTAGACAACGACACTTTACAAATTACGGTAATCTGTAATAATTATTTGCAACGTTAAATGTATGTTTTATTTTCAGTGACTATTTTAAATTAAAGTTGTTTCTTCGAACCAAAATACCTCCAAGTAAAATTTAATTGTTTCTAATGTCTTTTCATATTGATTTTGTTAAACATTTTTACCAACCGCGGGCTACCCCATGCATTTTATTTATTAATTATATTAAACTTATAACCTACGACACAAATGAAGAATTATTATTCTTTTTATTGGAAAAAAATACAATTGGTACAAACATTTTGCAATAATCAATATAGGTTTAATCGAGATCTATCGCATATTCGCATATAATAATTATACCTATATAGATTGAAAACAACTCGAGGAAAATAAACCACCTAATTGTGACATTCCTGCAGACGTTTAATTTTTTTTTTTTACGAATTAGGTAGTGTTAAACGTAACATCAACCATCAACGATAAAGAAAATCCTTGCATCGTGTTTTTGTCAGGAAAACGAACGTGATGGGCTTTGTGTTAGAGTCTGAGTGAAAATATTATTGACGAGAGGATTTGAATGACTATCGCATAGTTATGCATAGATAATAAAGTAATTTATTTTATGGACATTTTAAATTGGGTTATTTGTTTTACTTTATAGCAGGAATATGGAGGACCTTGTGGAGGTGCATATTGATTTGTCAGAGATGTAAAAAGCGCATTCAAAATACGGTACAAGGTTGTAGCTCGGATTTGTATTTATAATTAGTTTTAGACAATTTTTACGTCAAGAACTAGAAAATTAATTAATATAAGACTTGTTTTAATCAAATATTCCCAATACTTCTACCTCGGGTTTTTGAAAATAAAATTATACCAGGTTGATTTAGTTTCAGCGAGCGGAGGTCTCATCTCAAATGATTTTTTTCCCTGTCAATTAAATATAATATTAATATGTCATCAGTAATCACAAATTCTTGTCGTAAATATTTAAAGATTAAATATATTCCCGCGCAGGGAAATAATACTTTTTTGGAATAATTTCGGAAGTTTCTAATTTTTGTGATATTCCATAAATTAAGTGAAAGTTGTATAATAATAATAACGTCTAATTCAAACATGATAGAGATCACGTTATAATGTTGTTCAATTGTTAAATTGTTGACAAAAACATATTCCAAGAAAATCTGTCACTTAGGCCACAAGGTCAAAATCCTCAACAGGATATACTACAGTTTACAGGATGTCAGGATACCGATGACGAAACACTATAATTTTTCTATTCTCTCGTAATTGTGAGTATCGTCAACCGTCGCGTCGTTCGTAAATCATTATGTGCATTTTCAGTTTTCATAAGTAAGAGATGTTTTAATATTACGAGACACGTGTTATATAAAATGTTGGTATGTTTAATTAAAATACTTGTTAATAGAATGGTACTTAATTTATTACTCAAACAAGTGTAGTAAAATATTTGATAAAATACATTGATATACATTTTTTCCAGATGGATACAAAATAATAATTATAATGATTTAAAATTTGAATTTGAATTTTTTAATTTAATGTGACATTTACGATAAAAAAACAATGATTATTATGATTTCCAAGCTCTACAATTTTCAACAAATATAAACTAAAACAAAAAATCTGCGCCGTAAAATAGCTGTTGAGACGTTAGTAAGTAGGTCACAGTTAATGGATGTGTTAATATTACGAGTTCAATGTTTATCATTGTACCTATCTACTCTTAATATGAAAAACGATTCTCATTGGAGACAGTCTGTCTATATTTTTAAGGATATTAATTAATTGTACATATTGTTATATTGGTATTTTAATTTTCTGTTAGTAATACGGTAGGTCAACTAATTACCGTCAAAAACAAATCACAAATATTATATAATTATTACATGCTATAGGTATAATAACTAGCTGTTATAGGTACTTACAAGTCAATATCGACGTAGAACGGTGTAAGTAGGTTCGTGGTATTTATAATTATAATTAGTATGTTTAAAATTCCACAATAATGTAGAATATAGTAAATACGAAAAGTTTAAATTTCCTACCAATAATATTTTTTGAAATACAACCAATTAACTAAAATCGTTATTTTTCGATTAAATAACCAATTTTGTCAAAATTTCGATTCAAAATTTCAATAAACAATAATATTGTTAACATATTATAATACTTAATTACATTTGATTTATTTTTATCATTCTTCATCAAATGCAGTCCCTACCTGCGAAATGTAATTTTATTGGTTAGTATCCAAACCAGGCTAACCCATATTTATGCATTTAACTCGGTTTGAATATTTGCAATTTTCAATTCTAACAGTTATTTGAAACAGTTTCTAACATTACTATTACTTTTAAATATTTACCTATAAGTTTATATTTTGTAAGCCATACGATTATACGAAAGTAAATGATCAATTTGTATAAAACTTTTTTACTTAGTCTATGAAATATTAAAAAATTTTATAAGCAAACAGAATATTAAATTTAATGGTAAGTTTATGTACAATTGATCCCACTTAAACAAACCCAGTTTATGAATAGGACTAATTAACTATGGTAAATGAAGTTTCGTGAATATTCAGCCTCGTGAGCGATTACATTTCAAACTGATATCAACGTTTGGCAAATTATACTGACCCTACATACTGCAGGGGAATGAATATTCTCAATTAATGACCCTCCAATTAAAATTCATAGTTTTTTTTTATATTAAACGACAGTTTAGAACTATTTTATTAAACCGTAATTGTTTTGATTTACAAGTTTAAAAAAATATATAACACCTATACTATATATTATTACCTAATACAATTGGTACAAACATTTAAATTAAATAAATAAGACACACACAATTATGTATCTATTTCAAAATAAGAGATAAAATTGTGAATTATTGCCGATACAGTATACATAAACATTATATAAGTTAATATTATTATGTTAGTACTTAGTAGGTATAATATTACCAAATAGATTTTTTCGAGACTCAAGACTAAGATTTGTTACAGTCTACAGATAACGATTATAAATATGTTCTAAATTATGCTACCTGTTATTCAATTGTATTCTAGAAATATTTACTTTTTTGTTTAGAAAACTTTGAATCTCTATATTTACAACTCAATAAGCAATGAATACCCATTAACTGTTATGAAATAAATTAATGGTGAATCATGGGTATGATATAATACAAATATCAAAAAGAGATCATGAGGGAGAATATCCATTGGTAGAACCGTTTAGAACCTATTCATTTTTACTATTTAGTTTAAGAAATATAGACACCAGAGCTTTTTAATTATTATACTTAACTTCAGATGAAATTAATTTTGTATTGAAACTAAAAAAAGTTTATTTTAATAGCACCGTTTTTATGAATTATATCGATGTATTTTTTTATTACCATTTTTCTAGAACTAACATTGCTATAAGCAAAATGTATTTGTTAGATATTTGTTAAAAATAAAATAAATAGGTTTGTTTAGAGAATATCTATCACTATTAACTTATATATAGATCATATTGTGTTATACTCCTATACACTTTAGGTAAGCAGGTACAGGTTTTTTTTAAAACTGTTTTATGGTTATCATTTGTGATGACCACATAACCATCCTAAACACATATTATATTATATATTGGGATATATACAAAATGCCATATGATTTTCTATAATTTTGTGTTAGGGTTTTGACAGTTATTCTGTTATTTGAAAAACAAATATTTTTGTATGTTTATTAAGACTTGGTTTGTAGTTTACGGGATCAGATCTGACGTAACTGACAATTTCGCTGTTTTTGGAAAATTCAATAATGTTATATGTCAATGTAATACCGTCTAAAAAAAAAGCTGTTAGCAAATACTAGTTACAAAATTTGCTTTCAACAAAATAAATATAGAGTTTATAATGGTTTTTGACAGAGAGAACACAAAGCTTTGTCATGAGAGGATTGTTCTTCTTTTATAACGAAAAACATAACAATAGGAAATATTTTTAATTAACTAAAAGATAACATTGATTTGTATAATTGTTAATAATTTTATTATTATTTACTATTTATTAGTTATTACTAAGTACTCTCCAATTCCAAATTTAATTTCAAATTCGACTTTTCATTTTTAATTCATATAACTTTTCAAATTGTATAAAGATACGTCTTTATTATTATTATTAGATATCTTTCATCTCTTTGTTTAGAGATAGTACGCAATATTGGAAACAATAAAAATTATATTTATTATTTTCTTAATATAAAACAGTTTTGAACTTTAGCAGTAGCTTTTCACTTTTCTTTTTTCATTGAAAATTATTAAGTATGAAATTTTTCTTTTTGAAAATAAATACGTTTTCTTTTTTAATGTATTATTTTTGTCTGGTTATAGTTAAAATTAAATCAAGCAATTTTTTCTTTTTGTTCATAAGAACTACAAATCAATGTGTTTTATTAAAATTTGATGGATAAAAATATTTATTGGTTTATGGATGAAGGTTAACATAAGTGCACACTCTAGCACAATCGTGAATATTTTATTGGAATAAGTTGACCTATCCTTGCAGGGTTCAAAACGGTGACGTAAAATGTTAAGTTTTCAATATCCATGTAACTTCTTGCAATTTGTGTATATTCCTTTGATCCTTTTTAATGCGAAGGATACTATTTTATATAAATATGTAAGAGCTCTTATCGTTTTATCTCGGAAGTCTTAATTTCAACTCTATGATTTTTCAATTCCTTTTTCGTATTTATTTATCAATTCGATTTCTATAGTCATGTCTTACACAATATTGCTTTTTCATAGCTTTAACTTAAAACCATAAGCTTTTATTAGTTATGTTGTAGGTACCTATTATATTAGCTCATAAATTATATAATACAAATTTAAATTATATAGTATCAGAATTAATTTTTATCTGTAATATATACAAATATATAAACATTATAGTACATTTGTGAAATTAATTTTTAAGTAAATTATTAAATTTTTCTAAACGCTCTGTCCATTCGTTATACATCATGGCGCTTAGAGAGAGAAGTCATTGGTGTGATATATAGAGTGAGCAAGAAAAGAAACGTACCTAATTTTCGTATCGTATCTATTTCAGATTAATTTAATTTCGTAAGCCATACGATTATACGAAAATAAATGATCAATTTGTATAAGACTTTTTTACTTAGTATATTTCCGGTAAATGTTATGAACAGTTGATCCCAGATTAAAAATAAAGTCAAATATCGCGTTACTGAATAATTCGTCTGGTATCAAGGTATGTCGCGACCTTTATTATGTTACCTGTTCCTTAATTGAAATTGCCACAGAAAAGTAGAACCTAAAGCAGTTTTTTGCTGAATCATTTTTGACACGACGTCCCGGTTATGAATATAATTCGTAGAACTTATTTTAACTTCTTTTCGGTCTCCTTTGGTCAATTCCTCCAAATCGCCAAGTTCGTTTAACTTCATTATCTAAAAACATAATAATATGTTTGAGTTTGGTTTGCGCGTATGTCTTATACTAATTATAAATAATAATAGTATAACATGGAACACTTTAGACGATAAGTAGGTATAGTTGTACTAATCAAGGCACCTGATCTTGGAGTATTGACCGTAAATTTGGTATCTCGTACACCAAACGCGTTTTCAACATCGGCGCAATACGTTCATTGTTCGCCAACTTCAACACCTGTAAATTGTTTTGTTTGCATTATGACAGAGTACATTATAATACGTGTTACTTTAAACCCGTTTATTATACTTACCGCGTAAGAGTGAAAGAATTTTGTACCTTTTCGTCTCCTTGACCAGCAGCTTCGCTTTGCCATATAATAGGATCCATGTAGTATAATATAAACTATTAGTTATTATTAAACTATAAATACTCAACATGAATAGAGCAGATTAGAGCATCATTAAATAAGCTATTTCTATTTTCTACTAAAGACTAACTAAGTATTCATTTGACTAAACTTACTTAAGCGAACGAGCTTCTCAATATAGTTCTGTGTGGCGTAGGATAAAACTTGTTCTAAGACATTTTTTATTCCAGAAATTACATTTGTGAACATTTTTTACAATTTATTAACAACAATAGGTATAGAAAAATATATATAACACTACGACAGTCGTCGAGATGTAAATAACTGTTTTTTTTTTTTTTATTATTCAATTGTATGCGTTTGAAACCATTAGAAACGATTTCTATATGCTTTTATAACAAGCCACCAGGATTTGTTAAAATGTTGTTTTGTTTCAGTTCAACAATCATAAAATAAATTACCTAATATTAAGTATGAACTATGATTATTAAATATTTAAATATTCGTTAGTATAATATAAATTTCTTATAATTTTTGTTATGTTGGCCTTTTGGTCATGTAGCCACTCATAATAACACTAGATAACGTAATTGGTGAGCTAAGTCTCACAAATAGAAGATTTGATTTTGTGTTATAGATAATCTATATCAAATTGTAAATATTTATTGCTGTATACTAATAAAAATATAATGTTTAATTGACACATATATTATATTTTATAATAGGAATTTTATTTTGACAAAACAAAATGTAATCTCAAATATCATGCTAATATGTTATCTATATAATATTACAATACATTTTGGTAACGAATTTCGTATTGACGCTGTTAAAAAGTTACTAAAACTTAAAGCAACATAGCTGATTAAAGGGTCGAGTTAGTGATAAATTCATATCCGTCTCCTCTAGATAAAAATCTAAACACACCACTGGTCGGTGAACGAGTTTTATACTTTAACTTATATAATTTAATAGGTATATCAATTGTTTTGGTTTTTCTGGCTTAAATAAAAACAAGTAAACTGCGTATCCACCAAGTATTCGAATACATGTTACTATACTTTTAAACAAACAATACAATATAAAGTTGTATTATTATTTACCATTTAGTTGCTAATTATTTTACGCTAATGGTTTTAGCTTCAATCAAACACAGGCTAGATTATTTCACCTATGGTTGCAGGACCCATGATTCATAAGCGCAACTAGGGTTAAAATTTTGTTGGGCTATAGCACACCTAACCATAACTATTAATTTTAAATAGCCCATAAGGGGCTTATATCTAAATCAACAGAGGATATTTTTCGGGGGCTGAATAGTAGTCAGATAGGGCTAAGCCACCCTCTTGTTTCACCACTACCCACGATATCCCCACGTTTCGTTCATGCTTAATCTTCGAGCCTTGGTTACGAACTGGACGTTGTTACTCGTTCGTCGCAGCTGTGTTCCGTTCGTAGTGCAAAATTTTTACTTTTAATGTTTTAAGTATAAACTGTAAAATGTTTTCATTAGTAAAGTTTTTCTACCACTTTTTCTCTTCGCTAATCGTCAACGGGCCAAACCCTCATTTATTATTCAATTAAAAGTGTGTATCGCTTTATATTCTGAACGCTGTACGTAAATCAACTATAGTCAGTACACAGTATAGTCACTTATTATTATACAATATGCTTTTTAATTTTTATTCTGATTTCAGAGCTATTTTTTAATTGTAATAATGATACCAGCGTCAAAGAACATTGACATTTTTTTTAGCTTAAAATCGTTTTTCTGGAACTGCACCTTTTGGTCCACCTCATCACTGTTGGTGAAATCGTATACCTATGTCAGTACTCAGTTATCACCGCTTTTCCACAGATAATTGATAATACAACAGTTTAATGCACATAATATCTGCGCAATACTAAGCTAAGCAAAGAACAAGAGTGATATAATGTAAACAAACTATGTATAATAAAAAAAATATCAAGGAATTAGGTAGTGTAAACCAGTGGTATTCAACCAGAAGGTCGCTACCCAATTTTGGGTCACGTAACCTGTAAAAATGGGTCGCAACAGGTATTTTTGTTAAAAAAAAAAATAAGTTTATAAAATTATAAATTATAAATTCAAATAAGTTATGGATGAATTGAAAAACCATATTTTACATTAAATATAATATGATACTTAAAATGTCTACTGACATAGAAAATCAATAGATTGAGCTTACCTACTTGTAATCCCAAACTTGAACAAATGTTTATTAAAACTTCTTTGAAAATGTTTGAGATATACTTATACACGAGAAATTATGAAAATCTCGCAGCTAAAGTCTTTTTCTTTCATGCGGCCTATAAAGTTGACACAGGTCGTGAAACTATTGTTACAAAAACAGTTATATATATATTCATCATAACATTAATGAATCGCAAATAGAACGAATTAAGAACACTGCAATATAAGTTATTATGTTGATTTATTATTTACATCAGGAAAACATTTTGATTGCTGTAGTACAACTAAAAGTTTCGTTTTAGATCAAACCAAATTTTGACTTTACAAAAACAGTTAGAAAATTATATTTGCTTAAATATACAATAGGGATCATCATAATGAAAAAGATCTTCCACGTAGAATAACATTTCTTCCTCCACAATTGAATCACATATCCATGCCACTTTTATGTTTATAATTCATTTTTTTTCTAAATCTTAATTTATCTGCAAATCCGTATATGTATTACGTATTATCAAACATGCTAGCTGGTGAAAGGCCCCGTCTTCCGACAAGTCGCCCGCCGCCATCCGTATTCACGACCACTGTTGAGTTGAGTTGAGTTGAGTTTTGGTAGGAATCTTTATAGTATTATTGATATACACAGGCTTTTACGATTTTATTTATAAGACGAGCGACTGTGTTCAACGTTCAGTCGATGATCAAAAAGCCAGGACGCACAAATGCCGCCGTCGATGGTTTCAACCATTCTGCAACCTGAACGCTGATCCTGACGATTTGGAGTCAACTGAATGGATGGGACATTGGACTTCAGACTGTGAAGCGATGTCAAGCAACTCTGCAAACGATGAGTCAGATTAAATGATTGACACTGAGTTTAAGTTGAGCCAACGAGCCACCGAGTTGCCGTCTATGTTCACGTCCACCGTTTGAGTTGAGAGAAGACTCGTTCGGCACAACTTAAACTCAGTGTCGAGCATCTAGTCTGACGACTCATCGTCTGCAGAGTCCCCTGACATCGCGTCGCAATCCGAAGTCCAGTGTCCCATCCATTCAGTCGACTCCAAATCGTCGGGATCGGCGTTCAGGTTGCAGAATGGTTGAAACCATCGACGGCGGCATTTGTGCGCCCTGGCCTCTTGATCATCGTCTGGACGTTGAACACAGTCGCTAGTCTTGTAAATGATAGCGTAAAAACCTACGTAAATCACCAACACCATAAATACTCCTACCAAAAATACGAGGTTCATCAACCGGACTTCCAGTTGAATGACAGCGGCTTCTGCAAGTGGCATTTCGGTCGCCCATTTTGGTTGTAAATATAGTGCCATATTTTGTCAGTTATTCGTTGATAGAATATACAGTGATAATATTATGGTATAGTATAACAGTTGCAAGTTCCAACAATAATTTAGTTATTATAATAATATAATAGGTAGGTAACGTACAAAGAAAAACTATACAGGCCAATATCTATTTTAATATGAAAATATTACAAGCCAACACATATAATATAGGCAATATTAATGGAAAACCGTTTATAAAATATATATGAAAGTGTTTTAGAAATTTTTTATCTGCAGTTAGAACACAGACTTTTAGTATTAAATTATAATTTTTGATTTTTGACCAAAACCAAAAATGTAGTTAACATATAAATACAAAATAAAAAAATGTCTTGGGGAGAAGTGTCCAATAGTGTTAATAATTTATGTTTTTCAAACTTTTTTTTCTGGAAATTGTTCAACAAATTACTTTTTTTAAATTTAGATGTATTTTTTTTTTTTTTATTTTTTTATTTTATTTTTCCGCGGAAGTAATGCGAAAGCAGTTCCCCGCGGCGTCGTCGGTTCAAACAGAACAAAAAAAAAAAAAAAAAAAGATGTATTTAAAACCTAAATCAAAATCTAAAAATTTTTGAGTTATTTACTTATTATAATGTATAATGTTTCATACTTTTATAACATAATTTATAAGGACTATTAATTAACCTTTACTGTATACATTATAATAAATAGGAAACTACTCCTCAGTATTTTGATTCAAATTTTAAATTAGTACATCATAATTTAAAAAAATCATAATTGATCCTCATAAGAAAAAAAAAAGGTGGGTACGTGGATGTCGCTCTGCTGTACAGTAGGTTACAAGTACGTCACTGTTTAATGGATGGTATTACATTTGAATTCAATGATATAATATCATTGTATATACGAAAACGAAGTATTAGAAGACTGTATGAGTGGTTTCTTATCAATAATTTATCGTATTAAATCGAAATGGAGAAAAATAATATTATTATTATTATTATAGATTACAGTATCAATTTTATATTTTATCATAATTTTTCAAGCAAGTATAAAATAAATCTTAATTTATTTTTATGTGTCTGACCTTTTTTTTATTAAAATATATTGTAAAAATTTACAATCTGTATATAAAAAAAAATACAATAAGCAAATATGATCACAAAATATGACGGACAAGAGACGGCGAGTAGGGAAGCTATCCAGTGATAGGACCCGTATGTGTGTCTGACCTAGAACTTTTTATTCATATTTTTCTATTAAATAATGGTACAAATAAATAAATAATTTAATTAAATCCAGTGGTAATATTAGGTAACTAAACGCAGTAGTAATTCTTCATAGATGTTTTAGTATAAGTACTTTTGTTTTACACGTGTATATTAAGTTGTATTTACAACAGTTTTTCGATTTAATTTTTTATTACAACCTGTGAATATTAATTATGTTACTGATTACAATATTAAATAATAAATCACAATATAACTATAGTTAATGTTATGGATTATAGTTTAAAATATATATATTGATAATAGTTTAACAGTATACTACCGATCAAATTTGTAATAAAACATTTTTTAAGAGAAACCCCTAAGTATAAATTATAAGTATAAAGTAAAACCTCCTTATAACGGGCCCTCTATAGGCTATAAGACAGATATCTCCGTACAACAGAAAAAAACATTAGTTTCGTACACCTAGTACTTATACATCGAATATTTTAGTCTTCCTATGATTAAAACTCTTTTATAATGGAAAATCAGTTGATACAGATCGATTCTATTACTAGGAGGTTTTACACTTTTACTGTACAATGTATATATTATGTATACCTATTATACATAAAAATAAAATTAACTATAAAGGTATACCATATTATCATTATTTTTACTACTCTATGTAAAATATCAAATATTATGTCCATATTATCATTCTATATTTATTATATTATAGAATATAAATAAATATAATATTGTGAGTGAAAATATATATATATACCTTGTGGCTAGTAGTTAGTACCTACATATTATAGTATTTATAATTTGTTCTTTATTTTCCAATTTTGCATTCATCAAGTGTAAAATTAATGAAATATCTCTGTTGCTTTTTCTAGAATCAAAATTCCAAGTTTCCTTATATTGTTATTATAATATAATTCATTTCTATAATACTATGTAGTACATATCTTCTAGAAAACTACCTTTTGTGGACCTATACATATTATTACAATCATATGCACATTGCACATATTCAATTAATTAGCTATTAAATCTGTAAAATTGTTAATTTAACATGTTTCTAATTAATTAATGACACTACCTAGGTACCTATTATAAAATCGTATTTTTATAATTAGTTTTATGTTGAACATAGATTATATAGTGTTTTTAGGCTGGGTGCAACTTTTTTTTCTAAACAATTTTTGTGAGGTCACTTCAGTTACCCAAAAACATATTTATGATTCCTCAATTTCCCATACAAAGGAGAAATATCAAGTAGCATGCTACTTATGATTATAATATTACTAATAATACTAACGAACATTTTTTTAATAAATACAACTTTGAGCGGGGCTTACGAGAAAATGTTTCTTATAATTTTCAAAAGGTTTTCGTTGTTATGGTTACTTATTAATAAAAACATAGATTTTTCTTGTATATGAAAAATATCGAGTCGCGTTTCATCATTTTTTGTCTACATAACGTCATACATTGACGTCCTCATGACTCAAGACATGTACATATATTATATATATACAATACACATATCATTATAGATATTATGTAGATAACAAAATAATTAAATGTGCTAATTTGAAGTTTTTATTTATAGTAAAATAATTTGTTTTCTGTAGACTGTAAGTCTACCTACCTGGTACCTACGTAAATAATACGTCATATTATAATTGTGCTTCTGTGTGTTCGTACACTTCTCGTGACTTCGTTTCCATAGTTCTTGGTACTTGATTATTAAGGGCATGTTTGACGATTTTTTTATTTTTGGCTTAAGCTCTATAGAGGTGTCAATTGTCTTTTTTTTTATTTTATTGGAATTAAATTAATTAAATCTGCTGCAATTTGGTTTTTTATGAGGTACCTATAGTAATTATAGATATCATAAATAATAATGTCATGTGTTTAAGTTTTAGTAATGAAATTTAACATTTTAAATAAATTAATCACCTATATAAGTTATACTATTGTTATACAATGAGTAATATTTTTCATAGAATTAAAAATAAGGAAACCTAAAAGTATTGTTGGCTGTTGCCAATTTAAAAATGCTTTATTCGTTAAAACAATATTTTCAATTTAAATAGAAGTCGTTTTATCACAATAGCTTCCTATCGTACTGATCTTTTAAACGTGTAAATACCTAAACGGCAAAAATAATGTATTATTTAAATGTACTTAGGTAGTTAGGTACCTATAATTGATAGGTACTAAGGAGTAATTTTAAACACAATCATAAATAATTTGATCACGATGACAAATTTATTATTTTAGCTTTTACCTACCTAATAAATATAGTGAACGACGACTCCAGGTTAGACATAATAACACTACTAAATAATTCATAATTCATTTAATCCGAACTAAGCTGATTTTCATATGTACTTTAGTATGTTTTATATGAAAATATAAATGAAAAATAAATTAACTTGGTTGTCACTTATTTAGTTAATTTCAAATTATTTAAATTAGTGTCAGAGTCAACGTAGTGTCGTATAATGACTTTAGTTTTAGTTAAGGACGTGGAAAATTTGTACAATAGCTCGTAGATCGAAACCTCTCTTAAATGTTGATTTACCTACCGGATGGATGACCACCTGCTGTTTTTTTTATTCGCAACGTTTCTCATCTACACCACCAACAAGTTGACCTTGATAGAAATACGTAAATAGCGTTTGTTGTATGGGAACTCAAAAAAATCAATAGGTACATAATGTTTAATTGAAAATAATTGTCTACACCAGTTTAGAGAAATAATTGTCATTGTTTAATTATATTGTAATTGTGACTCGGTCTATATAATGATTGGTCATGGTTATCGTTTGCGATATTTAGAGTTTACACATAGGTAGTTTTAGTTTAAACTTTAAATATAGTAAGTTCTATACGGGTAATAATTATTGTTTGGGTTATGTATAACACAATATTACTATACGATGCATTTCCGTGTTTAGAAAAGTTGTAGGTACTATGAAACAAATAACAATAATTTCGATATTATTATAATAGTATAGTAATAACCGGATTTTGGCAAACTTTTTTTCATTTTGTATGTATACAATGTGATCACGATATTAAGTACCACTGAATATCTCAGCTTGGTGACCTTGTATTGAAATGGGGTTTTTGGGAGGTTATAGGGAGTACTTAAATACATATTTTCAGACCAATTTCAATTTTTTAGCTCTCCCGGTACGCGCATGCGCAATACAACTTACTTTTTTGTAAATGGCAACCCACATTTTTTTCTGCAGATTTGGTAGAGTATTTTTTTTTAAACATTTATTGTGTAAAAAGTTTTTTATATTTTCAAAACTAACCAAGTTAAATAATAAAATAAGTGTAAAATAATTAAACATTATTTTTAGTGTATGATATTTCATCAACTGTATTATTAAATGTACAACAATATAATTATTATGATAATAGTAATTAGTATTATAATAAAAAATAAAATGTATTAAATAAATTTCTCGTATGAATTGTTCGAAGTTTTTGCAAGCATGTTTTAAACAATGATTCCAGTCGTCTCAAAAATTCAGTCGAAGTTACCGCCTTGATTTGGTCCTCACTTAAAATATAACATGCTGCCTGTAGTTTGCTTTTAAGTCCTGAAGATTGACAAGGGGATCTGGATAAACCACAGTCTTCAAATATCCCCATAAAAAAAATTCCAATTACGTTAAATCTGGGGATCGTGCAGGCCAAGGAACAACGTCATTAGTATCAATCCAGCGGTTCGGAAATATTTTATTAAAATTTTGTCTAATAATAATTGCACTGTGGGCTGGTGCGCTCCATCTCGCTCGAAAAACATATGTTCTCGTGTGTCTAATGAAACATCATCCAACCGTCTTGGAAGTTCGTTGTTTAAAAATTTATGGCATAGGTACTCTAATTTGGTCAGTTTTGAAAATAGAAAAAAACTTTTTAGACAATAAATGTTTAAAAAAAATATTCTTCCCGAATCTGCAGAAAAAAATGTGGGTTGCCGTTTAAAGAAAGTAAATGAGCGTAACGAGAGAGCTAAAAATTTGAAATTGGTCTGAAAATATTTATCTAAGTACTCTCTATCACCTCCCGAAAACCCCAGCCCATTTCAATACAAGGTCACCTATAGCTGAGATATTCAGTAGTACCTAATATCATAATATCGTGATCACGCTGTATACTGAACTAAATTTAATAAGTAATAACAGTATTCAAAAAACTTCACAACTCAATATTTTAACTTACTTACCTATTTATTAGGGTTGATGTAGTAGAGATTAAAACTTATTTTTTTTTGTTTTATAAATACACTATACATCTATACAAGGTTGATCAATAAACGTACATGGTAAAAGCAAGAATAATAATGAGACAAAAAACACGAGGGCAGAAATCACCCATTAGTGACTCTATACTTGATATTGATTAATTTAAAATGTTGAAAACAATATTAGGTTTTAATTAATTTTAATTACATGTTTCATACAATATTAGTGCTAAAACGATTTCTGACTCAATAAAGGTATATTTGAATAATTTCATATTATTAAAGAATAGAACACTATGGAGTGAGTTGTTTTTGCAAAGTAGCAGTGAGTAGAGAAATGAGGGGATTAATTATGGAAGTGAGATTCCGAAAAGAAGTAGATAGTACTTAATAGTTCGAGATTAGAGTTGGAAGTTTTGTTGGCATTGGACTTTGTAATATATGCATAAGATGTGATCGGAAGCGTGGGTGATGAGACCGGGAGTTAGATTAAAATTTATAATTAATAATCGCATCTATTTAGTGGGTATTTTGTTTAAAAAATTTTGTTTAGGTAATTCAGTTTCTGTTAGGTTATTGTTAATTATGAAATCTCAAACTCAAGGTCTTGAACTCAAATTAGCAAAGAGCCAAAATAAACAAAATAAATTAACACATCATTTATTTCTTCTGTTTATTATGATTATTATAATATAACTATATTTAATACTAGGTATTACTAAGGGTATTACTATTTATTTTTTGTTAAATAATTATCTATTTTTATTGTCAAAATGTTTGAAGAAATAATAAGTGTTGCTTCTTGTGGATCACATTTATGGGCTATAGCATATAAGCTTATAAATATAATTTTAAATATACCCACCGTGAAATAATAATTAAATATTAAATAATATTAGCTTCAATTTTTTATTTTTTTTATTAGACTGTTTGTGAAGTTTAAAGTTAATAGTAATCCTTATTTTTTTTTTTTTTACTCGTAAAAGTTACTAGTAGATTAAAAATCAAAAGTAACTTAACTTAGTTAAAAATCAGCTACTTTTTTTTCATATAAAATTTATAATTATACCTACCTTTTTTAAAGCTAATAAATAACATATTACTTCAATAAAATAATTAATGTATTAAAATTAATTACTATAGGTACCTAGTTATTTTTACTTTAATAAATTACGAAATCCTACAAAATATTTTATCTATTTTTATGTATTTGTATTTAGATACCTACGTGTAATGGCCCGAAACTCACAACTATACTAAATATTATAGTAATAAAATTCATTGGTAGAATATAATTAATTGGTTAGTCAGCTCAAAGCTCCACAGAAAGCAATATAAAAACAAAATTGTGAAAAATAATGTTGACAACACATGACCCAATCGACAGACTATTTGTTTATGACTTTATGTACACTATTAAAATCTATACGTATAGACACTTACTACCTACATATAGTCTTTTCAAGAGAATTTCAAACTTTGCTTTTTGCTTACTGAGGCTCGGAAATATTGGATGACTTATTTAAAAATAAATATTATCCCGCGTCTCACAGTGTTGTTAAAAAGCTTGTTAATTTATTTAATTAATTAAATTGTAAATACGATGAACTATACGCTACTGCGGCTTTGCACTATTTGCACTGACGGACCAAATCATAGCTTTAAGTCCATGAATTAATGAAAATATATTAATAATGATTAGGTAGGTATAATGACTAATGAGTAATGAGTATGCAAACTTGTATGGGATAGGCACTGAGTAAATAGTCATTATTTTCATTTATTAATGATGCGGTTACCCCTATAACATTTATGTAAATAATATAGGTAGGTATATAATAATATACTCTGTGAACATGTAATATTATGCACTTTTATTATAAATATTATTATTTATCAATTAGTATATTTAATGTTTCGGATTATTATTATTTTTTTTTATAAAATTAATATTTACAAAATTGGATATATTTTTAATCTGTAGCTTAAGACTAAAATCAACTTAACGTGATAATAAAATTAACCAACTCATAAGTTACCGAATAATATAGAAACAATGTAACTCGTTAAGTTAGAAATTACTTTTAGTAAAAAAAGCAACTCTTTATTTCACTTAGTTGAAAGTAACTTAACTTTAACTTTTTAACTCTCCAATACCTAGCCTCGCTTAAATTAGATAATATATATTATAACAATACACTGTCTAATGAATTTTACAAGTAGTTTGACTACAGAAATAAATATATTTACAATATAATATATATATATATATATTTAATAACCATTATTCATTTTTGTTGTATTGTTTGTGGTAGCTAGCACATATTATATAATATGAACAAATTATTCTTTGTAATAAGTAATAACGATGTAACTGTAGTATACCTACCTACATTTTATATAATATTATTCATTTTATGAAGGCTATATAAAAAATATGATTATATATGGTACCATATTATAAACTTATAACAATCCAATAAGCAGTTACACATTAATATAAAAAATAGTTTTACTAGTTACTCCATATATTTGATTATGTACTTACCTAATAATTACTTAATTGTTATTATTTTTTTTTATTTATAATATTTATAAATTAAATTCATAATATATAATTCTTAAATTTAACATCTGGAGTATATAAAATGTTTTTATATTACCTATATAATATATTTTAGTGTTTATATTTAAATACATAATTAATATTCGTTTCCGATTCACATTCGTTATTCAAGTGGCTGAACATCAAAAGTACTATTCCTGTAATGATGTAAATCGTTAATATTATATTTATATTAAAATACAATATCGGTAAATGTAAACTTGCAAAAATAAACAAAACAAATACGTGTTGATATTGCATGCAAGTTCGATCGGCAAAATTAATTTTTGTTACATTTTAATATAATATAATATTATGACATAGCAGTACCAATAATCAATGCTAAGGTAATTTTAAAAAAAAGGAGTGTTGGTAACTAAAACCAGATGATATTGTATTAATTTTGAATAGGTACGAGTGAACTCTGCATGAGGTTATAATTAATAATACGAGTACTATATTATGTTTAATACTATAATTACTGAGAAAGGTTCAATCATCTTACACAAGAGTTAAACTCTGGTTTTTATCTTGTCAATATCATATTATTTATTAATACACACTATTAACAATATAATATACACAGTCATTGAAATTATTGTTAGTTGCCTACGAATCTCTGGAAATATTGTGCTATTTTTAATAATAATGTATTGCAAGCATATTTTCAACACTATATTATTATATACGTGTTTGGGTGTCTTAAAGTATTGTCTATACTTTTCTATTTTGTATTCATTATAAGAAGTCAGAACTATGTACTACCTACGTATAACTGTATAAGCGCGTTTAACAAAACTTTCCTTTATAGACAAAATCGAACACGTAGGTATAACCTTACAGCTATAAAATCGCAATTTATTTATTTTTTATTTATTCAATAAAGTTAAAGCCATTTGGATTTTTTCAATGGTAGGTAAAAGCAAACTATAAAGTATATTAATAACATAATATAAGTAATAAATATTGTATACTTATGCAGATATGCTATACACACTCAAATTTAAAGAAAACAATATATAAATACCTATAATGTCAGTGTTTAATGACAATAAATAATACAAACAATATTAGAATACTTGATTCTTATGATTACTATTATTTACTAATGTATCTATTTATTTATTTATATTTTATTAGTTTTTAAAGACATCAACTACTTACTTCATGGTTATTAGACTCATATTTATTTTATATATTATAATGTAGCATAATGTTCTAGTTATGTGCGTCATTATCGATAGTGGACAATCCGTAGAAGGTATGGTATCTTTGGTACCCGGAAGATAGAACATGCCCCGAAACATGGTATTTGTAGGAACTCGGATAACAATTTCATCGTTCAACTTTTCTCGGAACATCGACTCCAATAATTTTTATAAATCCTTGAATGAAACTATTTTCAAATATCTAAGGTCCAACGTCTAAAGCAGGGATTCCCAACCTTTTTTACCTAACGGCGCACTTGATCATTTTAAAAATTTTCACGGCACACAAATAAAAAATAATGAATATACATAATGTCATATTGATATATAATAAATTGTTTTTATTTAATATTTCAATGATAAAAATTTAATGTGATATTTGAGACTGGTATTTTTTACATAATTCCTCTATTCGGGACTCTAAAGGATCAAGTTACGAAACTGATTAACTTACCGTCTTACGGTCATGCTCTGGAAGACTAATTTTTAAAGTCAGTGACCATCTCAAATCGTGAAACGGTTTTGGACCCGGCTGGTCCACCGTATGTCTACATATTGGCAAACAACGGCGCCACATTCAATAACCGATAGAACCGATAGTTATAGGGATTATAGAGCGCAGGAAGAGAACACCAGGCGAATAGAAGTTTGTCGAGTTTCGTCTAATAAAATCCAGAACACGTACGTTAACTCTTTACTGCAAATATAATCAATAAATGGAACGAAAATTAAGAGAAGGAACAAACGAGATCTGGACTCGGTCACGTTGAATACCGAATGCGCTGGTGCAATTTCCTTCGATTCTAATTGAGGAAATATAGATAATAGAACCATATAGAGACAAATATCTTTGTCTTACGCGCTATAACAATGGCGTAACAAACCGTCGATTTAATTGGTGTTTGGGTCTTCGATAATTATTCGCACTTATATGTTATCATCTAACTTGTGAAGATAATCTTCGTGGAGGTTGGCTCTCGATTGGTTTTTCGGTGACATTTATTTTTTTTGTGAAGTGTAGGTATATAGTCTATTGTCTATAGAGTTCCAAGTGTCTATATATACCTGTTATAATATCTTGCACGGACTTCAATTTTATTTATAAATCGGTGTAAGTTCACAACGCATTTACCGAAAAACATTATAAAATATCGTAACAGTACAATTATATTCTGTGATGTCGCATTGAAATATTTATGAAATCGAATGAAATATACGTCGTGTGCACTTCATTACATTTTTAAGCTGGTTTTTTTTATTAATCACCGGACATTCTAATGAGGTAAGTTTAAGTTCGAGTGAATCAGAGAAATAATTAACATAAAATGTATTTAATTATTCATGAATTATTGTAAAACTAGTTATATTATAAAATAAGCTGTTTTTAAATTCTGATTAATGTGTTCTTATATATTTTTGTAAACTACAATGTCATGTAATACAGCATGTACCTACCTATATGACCTGACTTTATTTCGTAAAGATTTTAGTTTTTAATATGTATATATTTACAGGTACATAATTATTGACAGCGAAGATTATTTAAAATTTAAATTATTATTAAAATTTAAGAAATAAAAAATAAATGTAATTTGATGATAATATTATAGTTAAAAAAAAAATTAACATATTATTTAGTAGCGGATAGACAGGGAGTTAGGTATCTACTTCGATAATAAATCATAATATTTTTTTGCCCCAGTCTCCGGGTTAGATAATTAAATCCGTACACTCGTACGGTCCAATTTTCCCACATTAGGTACTCGAGGTGCGCAAAACAATTATATCGGTCGACACGACTACGTACTATACGATGATGATGACGATGGTAATAATAATAATAATACTAAATACTACTCCAAACACGATCGTTTTTTTACCGCAAACGTATATTCGCTTCCCCTAACCTTGTCCGCAGCGGTCCACCGGTCAAGGTCGATCCGGAATCCAAAACAGATTATTATTATTATTATTATTATTATTGAAACTGCACGCACTCGGCGACAACAGCTCCGACGGCGGTCATTATATAACAATAATATTATAACGATGAGACAACAACCATTCTGTCTCCTCCTCCTACCCCTCCGGTTGGCGCACGTGGTCTTCGGCGTCGGCAGCGGCTGCTATGGCCACCGGCCGCTGCTGCTGCAGTCGAGCTTGAGCGCCTCTCGTGTCTTTCGTGTACAGTATGATTCGCACGCGAGAGTCGTACGGTCCGTCGCTCTGTAATTGTCGTGAGTCTTGTGGTTTCCGACGTGTTCCCTAGTCGTTGCTCTGCTCAAGCGAGTGCGCTTCAACCGTGAGTACCTCACATCATTATCATACACGGTCGCGTTACAATAAAATTATACTACGGGGTTGTTGATCGAGGTTATTATTAGTATTTTTTTTTTTTTACATTAGAATATTATTAATACAGTATAATATACATAATACAGTCATTTGTTTTCATTACAATATTATAAGTATTTTTTTTTTTTTTAACCTCAGAATATTATTAATTTATTAATACGGTATAGGTGTATACGTTTCAGTCTTACGTGGGGCCCAACCCAGTGGCGCACCCAGAAGGGTTGACCCCGGGTCCGGATCCCCCCCCCCCGCCTAATGTAGTCGTATTCATTTTTTTTATTTTTTAAAGATTCCCCGACATCGTCATAATGTCACATCAAAACTCATTGATATCTTAAATATTAAATAATTGTGTTAATTGGGCAATACAGTTTATGTATATACTCAAGAAAGGAACAGAAAAACAGTAATCAAATACATTTTTTTTGGATCCCCCCCCTTAAACAATTCCTGGTTGCCCAACTGGCAAAAGCTATAAGCAGTGTTGAGGAAGTTACTTTTTTTCGGTAATTCATTTATATTACCTACGAATTTCCTTTCAAAATTGTAATAAAGTTATACTTGAATTGTTTTTTTTTGATTTGGTCAGTTTCTATACGGCTATACGCATACTATATATTAATAAATATTCGTTAATATAATTAAAATGTTTAATCTAATAAATGTAACTAAAGATGCTTGAACGCTTAAATCAATTTATTATTAGTTATTAGTTATTACTAATATAATATTATAGTACTGTGTAGCATAAGTGTGCGCAGACATTTCTGGAAGGGTAGTCATACTCATACATTAACACACACACACACACACACACACACACACACACACACACACACACACACACTATTCATATTCACGCCTAAAATGTAAAAGCAAATTTGGATGGGGTAACCTCATTTAACTACATTTACCGTAATAAAAAATGATTTGATGAAACAAAAATCAAATTATCGATTATCATATTATATGATATTGATATTGAATATTGAGGGGGGGGAGTTCGCAAAGTAGTCAAGTGTCTACCATGACTACCCCGTGCGCACGCTTGTGCTATAGGTAGTATAAGTATAGGTATACAATTTATTATACCACTATTACCTACTGGGAAACAATTAAAATAAATTGGGTTTCGGCTGCGAATGCCTTTGAGAGGGCAGTGTAGTACTGAATTGAAAGTACGTAATATTCATCATAATATTATTGAATCGCAAAAAGAACGTTGTGACCACTGCAGTATGAATTATTATATTGATTTATTATTTACATTTTGATTGCCATGGTACAACTAAAAGTTTCGATTTAAATCAAACCAAATTTTGTCTTTGCAAAAACAGTTAGAAAAATGATATTCGCTTAAATATACAATAGGGTTCATTATAATGAAAAAAATCTTCCACGTAGAATAATACTTCTTCCTCCATAATTGAATTTCACATCTATGCCACTTTTATGTTTATAGTTAATTTTTTTTTTTTGTTTCCAAATCTATATATGTTTTCACCAATCATACTACGTAAACTATATATAGTATTGGTCTTAAAAACTATATATATATTTAAATTATTTACATTCATCAAATATTTGTTGAATTTAATTCTTAATCGGGTGTCTGCTATGAAATCTGCCAAAATATATTTCTTTGAAACTTCGTTATCTGTTTTATTTTTTGATTAAACAACGAGGCAGACTGTTCATTTTTTCATTATTGTTAGAGTTCTTATTTATTTATTACCTATATATAGTATAACATGTACTTAGTGTTGTAAATGATTAAATTCGTTTTGAGAATGAATTCAAGTTTTTCCAAAATGATTGAACATCAATTTTCAATAATATGAAAACTATTATGTATTATATACATTTTAACTCACATTAAATAAAAAAAAAACCCTACACAATAATAAAATCCATTTCAAATTTTAATTTACTAGAGTGCTTATGACACTAACTAAAAATATCTAGAATTTATTCTCTTACTATTATATGCCTTATGTTAATTTGAATACATTTTAATTAATCGGCACAAAATATACAATATTAATATAATAATAATAATAGTATGGTTATACACTTCAGTTAAACTGTGATGGAATAAAATTGAATAATTAATCGTATCTATACGATATAAATTACATCGTGTATACATTTTTTAAAACTACTATCAAATTAACATGTTTGTTATTAATATTATACTGTTAAAAATAGTAATTTGTAAAATAATTTTACCCATACTATAATGGTAATCCCCATAAAAAGATATTAGGTACAATTTCTATTTTTTGAAAATTTATATTTTAGATTCTGAGCTATGAATATTAGTTTCACAAAAATGTGAATGTATGATATTCGTATTTTGTAGACTTTTTACAGCAGAAAAAATAATTTTCCAATACAATATTTAAAATTAGCAGTTTCTGGACTTCTGTTACTTATTGGATCCATTTTGTTGTTTTGTGGGTCAAAAGTAAAAAAAATCCAGCAAAAGTAGAAAACTAACATGAAAAAACCAAAAAAAAAAAATAACAAAATAATTACAAACCAAAGCAGTTTTCTACAAAATGTAGGAACATATTTTTAAAGTGGTACTCAAAAATGAATGTCTGTAAACTTGAGATTTCAACCGAAAATATATACTATAGTATGTCTAGTACCTATACCAGTTTTACCTGAATTCACCCTAGTTAAAATTAATTTATCTTTCTATTGTTTTCTGTATTGATTTACGATTTTAGATATTTTAAATAATAACTCCAAACATAATATATAGCAGAGCTAGTTGCCGTTTTTTTAATTCCATATTTTTTTAATACTCAAATTCAAAATAATAATACAAAACTATGTCACTATATTATGGATGACGGCGCTGGCAAATGAAAGTCTGATATAAAGCGTAATTTATTCCTTTTTGTACAACTTATTCACTCAGGTTTAGTAATATTACTGAATATATTTTATTCCAAGAGTCTAGATCGATTCATTTTTTATTTTTAAATATTTTCACGGCTTTTAAACGAACTCATTATTGTTTTAAGCCATATTAATTATTGAAATATATGCATCATAATAAATACACATTTTCGGCGTTGGAAATTGTACATTGTGATGACTGATGTGATATTGTTATTGTTTCCGAGGTTGTGGTAATAACATCACGAACTTAAGATATTTACAATGTATTTTTCATAGAACATCGTAGTGACATATAAAAAAAATATTCATGTGGGGTCCAGATAATTTTCTTAACACTATGCCAGTATGCTACACTTGTGGATAAATATTGATGAAAATGTGTTATTCTAAAAAACATTTTTTTTTCACTAAATTTTCCAATTTTCCGAAAAACATACGGTTATTTTAGTTTCCGGATATTAAAATAATATTAATTTCAGTGGCAACTGGCAATCACGCATAAAGTATAATAATATATTATAAATACAAAAAATATAAATTTTTTTTGAAATCATGTAAAAATGTTAAATTTAACATGGTTTAACATGGGGTCCGCACCCTAGGACAATGGATTTATTTTAAACAACTATTCATCGGCTTTTTTAAACTATTTTTAAAATTAATATTCAGAAATAGGTATAATGGTTATTTAATCATTTTTATGTAATTAATAATTAAGTAGTAGTAAACTTAAAAATGTATGCCCGTAAATATGTAAATATCTTAATAAATAATAATATTGTGCTCCGTCAATGATATTACATAATTTACTGTTACTGCCATACACAATACAGTTAAGGCTGTCATAGCCGGCTAGCTATAAAACAATAGGTTACAAATATGTAAAAAATATCAGAAATAATGTTTATAGTTATTGATATAAAATTTAATATGAAATGATTTTAATATTTCGAGAAAATTGACATGATTCTAATACAAAACAAAATGTATGTAGGTATGTAAATGGAGAGTACATTTATTTTTTTTGGAGGAAATTCAACAGTGAATGACAATCCACCTAGTGAGTTTGGCATTGCCGGACTGACAGAAAAACGAACAATTTAAATATGACGTCAAAGGCTTCTTTTAATATATTACATTTATTGTACATCATAGTTTTTAGATTCTGAAAGTTCCGACAAAAATCAATGTCAATTACTTTATAATGAAGTAAGTATTTATATTTTTGTTTTTTTTTTTATATCTGTCATCGCCTTCCGGAGCAGATAAATTGCTTCAATCATTAACTTGATATAAGTTCCTGTTAGGAAATCGGAACTTGTTGGTAAATTGGGGATTTAAAAGTAAAAAGTGTAGAATTTTTTTCTTTAACGCACTATTTAAAAAGATAAAAATTCGTAGGTACCTTTTTTTGTTAAAGTGTGAAATGTTTAAAAGTTGAAATTTTCAATTTTCAATTCACGAAATTGTAATAACTATTCTGTAGTTAACAATTTATAATATTTTCAATTTTACTACCAAAGAATTGAAAATGTAATACAAGTTTCACCTTAAGATATTCTTACAGACATCTAAACATATCAAAAATACAATGCACAATTCAAACTATTTTTGTTATTTTGTTGTAATTAAAAAAAAATATTTTTGTTAGTGAATTTCTTTGTATATTATTATTTACTATTCAACGCTACATTTTCGAAATATTTAGGTACGTTCAATTTATTTTATCATTTAAATAATAAATAAAAATAAATTCATATTTAAATTATTTATACCATACCCAAAGTCTACGGTTCATCGGTATTGGTTCAGAAGTTAAAAACCGCTTGTAATGTTATAATCATAATTACTATTCTACCTATATCAATGACGATGTACCTTTTCCCGACATCAACTATATATCAAAGCGCCGAGTTCCTCTAATTTTATTTTTAATATGAGTGGAAATCAAATTAAATTAAATGGTATCGTTTCAATAAAGAGCATAAGAAGTACATTTATATTGGGTAGAAAATAGAAATGTACTAAAGTGCGGCATTTTAAAATCTTTACCTAGGAATATATTCCTATTAACAATTCACTGATTGTAATTATTGCTTACACTACTAACCTAACTATTAATAAAATATACACTGTATGTGCTATTGTGATTAAAAATAGGGCCAACCACCCAATTTTTTTGAATTTTTTATTTTTTTAAGTCATTATTTTCTTTTATTAGTGTGTTTGACATTTCTAATAGGTAATTTCTTTTATTTGAAATTGTTTACACACATTTTATGAATTATTATTTTCATCATCGTCTTATTCATTTTTGTAAACTTATTTGTTAAAATAATTAGAAATATAGTTTTTTATTTTCAATATAACTTGATGAATTTTCTTGGAATTAACTGTGCATGTTGAGACTTTTAGTGCATTCAATAACAGTCTTATTTATAATGATTTTAATTCTTACCAGGTTTCATGTATATACAATCACATAGGTATTTGAAATATTTAACCATAATAATTACATTTTTATACATATCTATGCTATTAATATGTGCCGTCTGTGTATCATGTTGATTTCATAATATCTGTTGAATACCTATTTTTATAACGTACCATAGTGCTCAGATTTACGATCATTCAATCACCGAAAAAGCGTTGCCAATCAAAAATAATATTTGAGTTATCTACGTCGTAGATATAGAATGACACTTCATTTTTAAAGATAAGCATTGTTTTTCTGAAAAAATATTTTAGTTCTTAGAAGTTTTTTTTTTTTTATTATTATAATTAGAAGTGATTATACGAAACAACATTTATGAAAAATAGTTATATTTGTTAATATTTTTATCGTGATAACTTTTTTAATGTCTGACTTCTTCGGACGACGGTTTAATAATTATACATACTTTTATAGTATTATAGTAAGTGTTCGGTAGCATTACTTATGTGCATTTAGAGTAGGCATTATTGTGCACTAAAGTTTTTGTATAAATCACCACTTACCATCACTTCCGATCAAATTAAATTGGATATCGAACAATTCACTACTTATTTTATATTCATCGAAAAACCTATAATATGTAGGTACCTTCTTAAATTATTAGGTGGTCATTTATTTTTAGAAGTTGGTATTGTCTTGGTATTATATTTTTATAACATTTTTTTTTATAATTTCTCATAAAAAAAATCTATTTACGTAATTCACCTAGTGATATGTACTTATCTACTGTGTTTAAATATAATTAATTTTTCTCTAAATGAGCTTATTTGAATAACATTGTGACTTAATACTTATATTTTTTTTGGATATCAATATCAAGTTAGTTTTATAGCTGTTTTATTAAAAAGAAGTAGCTTTAAGTTCCTAATATCATGATAAAAAATCCAAGTAACTTGTAGGTTATTACATAGATCTTTTTTTATTCATTTCTGTACAGAATATAGTGGCGTGATTGGGTGAATATGTTGTATGTATTATAGACATTAATTTTGAAAGTATAATATTAAAATAAATACTATAAATAATTATAATCAATGTATTATAAACAAAATAATTCTAAATTCTGCATTAAAATAATGATATTTTCTTCAACATATTTTCAACGGTTGTCAGTGATTTATATATTTTTTGACTGAGTATAACTATTTTAAGAAAATCAAAATATTATATTTATGAAGTTAACTAGACCATACTATATACAACTTTAGGATAGAATAATAATATGAAACTTTCTGAACACTCTTGAGAGGCGTCCTTAAAAAGAAAAATACATAATAGATTATACATTTTATGAAATAATTGTGAAACAAAATATACGTTCCACGTGAATCACATAATAAGATGTCAAACAATTGTATTTATATATTTTCACGTTTACAACTAGGTATTTAAGAATATGTATAATATATTTTATATAAATATTATAAGACATATTGAAATAAATGATTTTTAATGATTAAACTAATTTCCTGGGTCTTAAAATCTTTGAGACCTAGCAATAGAATAATATAGCAGCTTAAATGCTATTTTTTTTATTTACTCGCGTAACGGATGTGATAACATTTGGCGTATTTTGTTGCCATTGGCAAATATTTTGGCAAAATGTTATGAAAAATGAATGATACGAAAACATTAAATTTATTATAATTCCACAACATATTTACCTAATAAATATAAATATGACTCATTGTGGCCATTTCACAACATAGCAATATCCACTAGAAATAGGTAAATACAATTTTGATCACTGATTAATGAATTTAGGTACCTATTTAAATGGTTTGAAGTCGAATTTGTGCATTGCAAACGTGTTTAACTTAATATGGTTTTTAAAATACAATTATGATAAATTATTTATTATTTAATTAGAAATAAGCTGCCAAAATATTTTGACTAATCCATATCATCAATATAAGTTATGTACCTGGTAAATTCTAAAATAATTAGGACATTGTGATAATTGGTTTAAAATATTACAATCATTTCACACTTGAGGTACCTAGGTATTAATTTTTTTCGTTTTAAATTTTATTAAAATAAATACGTAATAAAAATATGTTAATAAGTCAACGTAATACATATATATATAGGTGTATTATATTATGCAATGAATATAAGTCATAATAATAAATCTATTTAGTAGGTACAAGTTTAGTTTGAGCGTGTCACTAATTTCACACCGCTGTAGGCTGTTATCATATAAAAATGACCATATTATAATATTAATTATTTTGCATGCAAAAATATATATTAGTTACAACTTGTTCCATCTATTAATCGCAACGTTATAATTTATGTGTTCGCCTTGTGGATTGAAAATTCATCAAATATTTTTACCAATTTATTTTTAGTGTAACATTATGATTTACCTATACCTATGTACCTATAGATAACTGACGAACCAAGTGACCACACTGTCTGTTATAATACTATAATAAATAACAATATTTTAAATTATAATACTATTATACCATTCAAGGTTTTATTGTTATTATAATATATTTAACCAGTCAATTAAACTTTTATCGTCGATTAAACCACTCGATGAGGTGGTGAGAGGACACAATTTTTTTATAACTCAATAGTTTTATACACACTCGTAATATAACACATATGTATAGGTACGTATTAAAGTTAGAAAAAATATATGAAGATCATAAATCTGCCAACTTTTGATTATACCTTTTAATAATAAATTATGATACTTTTTTTTACAAACTACCTGTAAATAATTACTTTTCATCACGAGTGTTTATTTACCTCTGTAGCGCGTCCACGATATAATATGTGCAATGATATTAAGACTTCAATAGTAATGGTGCCAATTTTTAAATCTCGTACAGTGATTACGAGGTTTGTGACGAAAACTCACGGTCGTCTGGATCTAACGTAATATACCGATTTTAAACTGCTATTAAAATAAATAGTCTAAAAAAAAATCTTCTTTGAAATCACTTAAATAACTTAAAAAATGTATTTAACAAAAAAAAAAAGGAAATATATATGAAAAAGTTTCTTTTTATTAGATTTCTAAATTTAAAAAAAAAAAAACTCGTCCTTAGAATACTAAAAGTTCAGACTAATAATGTGTGAATGAACTAACCTATTTAACTGTTATTGTGCATTTGTGCCCCATTTCGGAATGTAATTAAAAAGCATGAGCACTGTATGAAAACAAATCGTTGTATAATCACGAATGACAAATTTTATTGTTTACAGCTGTGGTACACATTATATTTACAGTGAAAAAAGATACTCAGACCTGCGGACAAACTTGAAATAAATTAAATGAAAACATAAAATAATAATATATATTGTGATATACGTTCAGCTGTGATATACACATGCGGAAACAAAATTAGTCTGGTACATTTGTGAAATAATTTTGTACGTATAATAAGGTTTTCAGAAAAATAAACAAAAAATTCTCCGTTCCTTGAGAAAACGACTGTTTTTTTTCATATAGATTTCTTACTAGCCGAAACAATGAATTATTCATTATAATATGATGAAATTATGAATTAAATTTAAAATAACAACCGTAATATAGCTACCGCGTATGTAAACTATAACTTAGATTCAAACTCTGTGCGGTTTGTTAACAGCTTGCACGTTACCTACTAAATGTAACAACCACATGTATGAGTTGTCCCGAGAATATCAGGAATAATGTTATGTTTCCAAGTTGTTCATCACTCCGAACATTATTATCCGTACCTATATAATATGTAATAATATTATGTATTAAGGTGCACAGCCAGACTAATCTCCTTGTTTAACAATTCGTTATTATTTTCTATTGTCGTCGTACCGAATCCACGTGCACGAGATAGCGATAAAAGAAAATACATAAAAAGTGTTTTAACTTTATTGTCGTTTTTACAAAATAACCGCATTTAAAAAAGATCGCCAAAACATGTTTCAAGTAGATAGGTACTATAGATACCTATATAATATGCTGTAAGTCCATTTATTATGTCGAGCGACATAGAAAAAAAGTGTAGCACAATATAGAAATATTTGGATTTAGTTATAATATTGGAAAGCGTAAATGTTGATTCATTAAAAATGGTTAAATATTTGTCGGATCAAAAAAGCGCTGCAGTGCGTGTGACGTCATGACCGTCACAAATCGAGTTAATTGTGTTGATTATTTTATGTCGTAAATTAACTAGACACCTCGTGTTTATTATTTATATTCTATTAGTGTGGAATACCTGTAAAAAAGAATTTCGGTAGTAATTCGATAATTCAAAACAGCCCTTCTACCGTAATTATACCGACTGATAGTCACCAAATAGATACGGTCTGAGGGTCACCGTATACACGACGGCCAATTATCTTATGCAGTTTTACATATAGTGTCAAACTTGCCATCTTACAACAACAATTTGTATGAATAAAAATATTTTTTCAACATAATACTACCTTTTTTTTAAAAACAAATATACATTTAATTCTACATACTTTTATTATGTCACTCTAACGTTTGCCTACGTATATACTTACGAAGCTCAAAACTTTCACATGTAACGATCAGACGATTATGTGCATATAAAATAAAACACAAGGCATCGTGCGTTAAACCGGCTCTGTGGGCCGTGAAGTCAAACAGCTATATAGTCAATATCTAGTGCCTATTTTATTGAATAAAACGACATTAAAGTAGTAAAGCTGTTGATTTTTTTGCCAGTTTGTTTGGAATTGAACGACGTGCTCTAATCTGTGGAAAATAATATTATTGTTTTGGTCGTGTGTGAACGGGTTCCTATAATGATATGAAACACTATTATTATGTTATGCAGTCGAGACTCGCATCTTGATAACTCGAAAACCTCGAAAACTTGAACCCGTCCCTTGAAATGCTTGCAAGTTGTGTTTGAGATGTACGACTCAAAAAATGCATAAATAGAATTCATTTTTATTCCCCTTGAGATTCGAGTTATCGAGACTCGACCGTACATGTGTATTATGTATGCGTATTGGACATACTAAACATTGTTCTAAGGTTTTTTTGTAAATATTTTATTTATATGTGAGTCGTCGAGGATGTTGTCAACGTCCCGAACGTGATGGATTTCGGGTCGGTTTACCTAAACTCTCGCCGCCTAAGGTTTCAGTACAATAATAATAAAATGATTACCGTACCTAACCTGCATAATAATCTCAAGTTGTATGGAATGTACTTGTATTTTATGATCTTGGTTTGAGAAAAATAAGTACCTACCTATATAGGTTTATATTATTATATTGAAATTTAAAGCAATAAAATATTATGACATGTTTTAATAAATTCCCAAACAAATATTGATGGGGCTGGATATAACTTTTATATGGGTTAAGCCCACAGAGCCGTCTGATTTCCGACGATGGCACAATAGTTAAAAAATTATTTAACGAAGGACATGCCATTTTTATACAAAAAAAATATATCATCCACATAATTTAACCCTACGTGATACTCTTTAAACATTTAAATAAGTTTATTATTAAAACATAATATGTTATAAAATATTGGTTTTTGTATATCAATTTGACACGTTGTAATGGGTAAAATTTAATTATTTTATGATGATTTTAAATAGAATAATATTATTCTATTTAAATTCAAGAATACGTGCTAAACTATTTAGGTAGTAATGTGTAGGTAGTATACTATGCTAATGTGCTATATGAATAACATAATATTGTACCAACATTTGTTATAACACACGTGGCTTATTTTTTTATTTTAAAGTTTGGACTATCTGCTAAACTTTAAATATCTGTTCATTATTATGTGCATAAAACTATATAGTAAGTTAAGCAATATTTCAATGGTTCTATTATTAATTCTAAAACTAATAATTTTGAACATTTTATAATACAATATCCGCACCCATAGGTACGATAAACCCGCAACACATTCTAAGTAGGGAAATGTTCTTTTGTGTAAACTGTGCTTTTCGAAAATGTCACAATAATGTTTTGTGGTTGTGTTCTTATGCGGGAACAGTGTGGTCGATGGTGATGGCATAGTTTTGTCGAACTCCGTCATCGGTTAAAACTTGGTACCGACTGCTCCCTAAAGCAGCAGGCTAAAGAAAACCACTGCACTTGCTCTTTTCCAACAATGCAACGATTAAATGTCTGTAAAAATTTATTGTTGAGAAAATAAATCAATGATGATAAAAACAAAAAAAAAAAAAATGTTGTACCTTATGGCAGTAACATAATTATAGTTGGATTACAATAATTAATACTACCTAATACAAATTACTATAAATTACTAATACAAATAGGTATGTATATACATGTATATAGTAGGTATTGGTTAGGTTAGGTAATATTTCGTATAGGTAGGTACGTGAGACTGGTTTATTTAATTATTATCATTTAAAGATACGGTATAATTGGTATTACATATAATTTTTCCTATTGAGAAGATTTTTTACATTATTTTGTAGGTGGTACCTATCGTGTATATAATGGAATAATTTAACTTCGTACTTATTAAACAAAAATTAATATGTTAAATATCTACTAAATAATGTAATATTAATATATCCATAACATTTTGATTTGATATACCTATAATTTTAAAATATAATCTTATAACTCAAAGAAGACATTTTATTTTATTTTTTTACAACAAATTTAAATTGCAATATTGTTTTAAATGTTTCCACTGCAATATTTTTAATTAAGTTTTCTTTATAAAAAAATAAGAAACCAATAATAATATATCACATATAAAATATGTATTAGGTACAATATATTCGTATAAGAATTATTTATTTTTCCCTCGTCACTACAACTACCTACGTCCTACATCAAGACCACTTTCGCTTTAACTAATGTTATAAATTATTATACGATATTATTGATGCATCAACAAGTCATATGATACAAATTGTAATCATACAATTTACTAAAATAGTTCTTGTTTAATTTTTGCATTACTTTATAAAAAAACCCTTATTTTTAAATTGGAAAAAAATCTTGTTTATTCCTATAACACAATAAATGCCCAATAATATTAATTAAAAAAAAAATTAATATCAACTTGAATTATACATTTTAAGCATACATATTTCTGATGATATACAGCACAATATGTTATATTATAATATTTTATGTCATGCAAAATAATAATTAGGTATAATATCGGACTCGCTGAAATATTGATCAAAAGTATATTTTTAAATTCTTTATACTATATAATTTATCATGTAAACTAAGTAAATATTCATTTTACAATGAAGTAAAATTTATTTTGTATTGGTTTTAGTATAAGTATAATAACAAGTATAATATAGATAGGTATAGTATTAAGTATTTAATTTAAATAATTATGGATTAAAGACATTAAATTTACGGAAATATTTTGCATTTTTTTCATGTCGTTGAACATTTAGCTACGGTTCAATATCGTCATTGATCATTAAATGACCTATAGAGTAGATATGTAGCTATTTTTCGTTCGACTTGAACTGATCAAGGTAATAACAGCTGGTTATCAAACTACAATTTAATTATCAATCAATAAATTATTGTTTGTGTTATTTGTGCTAATTTTCTAGCGAGTTAATATTGTTTATTTGTACGTAATATATATAATACTTACCTATACATATTTTAATGCAAACCCATTTTGTAAAATCACACACTTGATGAACACTGCAGAAACAAAGGGTTACAATATTGGATAAAGAACATTTTTTTGATAAAATTACGTTTTGATATTGGGCTAGGTGGTGTATTATTGTTTTGAGTTGTAAACCGTTGTGGAGCATGGATTTGGATAAATATCAAGGTGCATATAGCTGACAAGACGGAAAGTGATGGACTGGAAGGCTATTATTATGATATGGATTTGGGTTGGTTTGGCACAGCCCCATATTTGAATTGTATGAGCCCATAAGAAAAAATAAAAAAATACTTCACGTAGTGCGTATCTGTTAACAACATATTGTGTGGGGATGGGGAACTTATTATAACTTAGTACTTACTTTTAACCCACCACACATCTTCTAAAAATATAGTTCAGCTATAGTGGAAAATTGTAAAATATGTGTTCATTGATACGAGAATTTGACAGAGTAAATATTAGTTGGAGCGGAATGTTCATCTTTTTTAGCATTATATGCTCAAATCATTTTTTTTTATTATTATTATCGAACAGACTTATATTTTTCGTTATAGATAGAAATGCATTTTATTGAAAAAAAATTTTTTTTTTTGTTCTTTTGTCTAAATTTTTCCTAAGTTTGAAGTACTTATACAAAATAAAACTTATTTTCCTGGTCGTAAATCGTTATTGCGCCTAATACAAGAGGAAATCCCCAACCTTGACAATATAATATGATTCACGTAAGTACACGAACAACCTTGGTTCGTAAAAACCACACCTCTATATTACAGGACTTTAGAGTTAAGATGTATATGCTAATGCATCATTGTTATTGAATGAACGCTTACAATATAATTTTGAATAAGTAAAAAGGTACCTAAACCTACCTAACCTATACCTACCTACTAAACAATTTCGATTTATCGTGAATTACTCTTCAATCAAATACTTAGCCACCGTATACTTCCCTATATAAACTCTAAACTATAACTACAAATTCAAACTATAAACACATGACTTTAAAAATATAATTAAATTCAATGATTGAAATTTAATAATATATTTGAATAGTTATATATTTTATAAGATACCTATCGTTAGTGTGGACAAGTTGTATTTACATTACAATTAACTGATACAGTATTGCATCTTAATTATACTATTATATGAACAATTATGTAAATATTATTTTAAATAATAAATGTTCACAATAATATTGTTTGTGACGTTACTATAATTAAAAAAAAGTATTTTAAAGTTAAGTTAGGAGCTTAGATTGAGTTAGAAAAAAAAATCATAAGTAGAGTTTTAAATATAATTTTAAAGTTTTATTCAAAAGTTTGTCAGTCATGAAAGAGTAGTTTTTATAAGACATATTTTACAAAAAAAAAAATTCAACTCTTTTTTGTTTTGAGTTTTATATATATATATATAACCAATTTAATATGTTTTGGGAATTTCTTTATCATAGCGTTGAGGAGAAATGATTAATAATGTTTATAATGGTTTGACGTTTGACTGGAAAACGATTGAACTTCAGCGCTTTGAATTTGAAACTATATCATATATAGATGGATACTTAAAATTGTATGTTACATTAAAGATAAAAATAAATTGTTGATCGAAAGTGGTTTTTTAAAAATAATATTCTTCTTTTAGGGAGCTCAATAACGTGACTTATTAAAGGTTTCCTTGTCAGCTGTTGTGTTGTTCTTATTAAAACAAGTTCTACGAGGAATTTCCAACGCAATTCGAGATTGTTTTGAACTTTAAATGTATAATTCATAGTAAGTATTTTTATTTATTTTCATTTTCACTGGTTTATGAAATTTTATTTCCAAGACCATACAACAAAAAGTTATTCTATGATAATACCTACTAGGAATTTTATTCTGTGCGTAGAAAATATTTTGTGTATCTAAATTAAACCGTTGTTTAATGTTTAATTTTACTTTTTTTATATAAATCTCTCAAAACTTAAAAGTTAAAAATTTACATTTGTGTTATTATTCTAAGTTTATTCATTCGTACGATGTATATATTTGTTTTAAATTTTTAGGTTTTGATTGGGTTAAACCATGCCAGACTTGAAGGTTGAAAATAATATAGCCAAACAGTGTTCCGAGAGAGACTTAACAATAATAAGGAAAAGTTCTTTATATTAGTTATACCTATTATTTAGTACATTATAATATGTCAATATTATTTCGTGTAAAAAATGAATACATATTTTATGCCTGCTGGGCGTTTATAAATAAGTACATTTTTTTTTTTTTAATGATTTTATTCGGTCGAACTTTATTTACAATCTATACATAATAGCATAATAATTCTGTCATACAATATAATAATACAAATGGCTTGATGAGCTTAAGTGGGGAAACTATCATCAACGCCACCTCTATTTATAGATATATGTTATGTTTTAATTTTTTGTTATTCTTGATTTTATCCATTAATAGGATGATTTGTTTGCAGGTGTGTTTATATAATGTAATATGATATTATTTTATTTAGAAAAAACAAATAATTATTTACAATAAATATATATAACAGTATCAACATGCTTGTGTTGGGGTCTTGGGAGGTATATAGTTTGAATTAAGTAAAATATGAAATATAAAGTTTTGTTACAAATAAAAAAACTTAATAATCTATTTAAAAAAAATATTGATCAAACGATATAAATATATTATTGTATATTATATAACTAGATTTAACTGTTTATTTGATATTTGACTATCTGAGAGTTTTTTTTAATATTATTTGTTTCTTTTTAGTGAAATGTTTTTGGTGACTTTGATGAAAAGTGAGATTAGTGTGTTATAAGGGGTTTAAATTCGATTATAAAGGATAATTGGGTTTTCGTTTTGATTGTTTTTCGTTTTATTTTTTATCTGTGTGAGTCTGGTTTGTATAGGTATTTGATTTTGTACTCTGATAATAAGTTTGAGTATTATCTAGGTATATTATTTGAGTATAGGTATTGCGGTGCTGTTGTAGGAGCGGGTTTGACGCAGATCGTTGATATTACGATTTTAATTTTCGTAAGGTGGTTGTTGTTTTCAGAGTAGCTGTATGTTTTTTGACAACTTAAGATCCGCGGTCGTTGGTGGAGTGATAAGATACCATTGAATAATGGACGCGACTTATGATACCTATATGTTCGGTGGCTTTCAACATAGGCGCCTGCAGTGGACGGATTTGTGGTTGTTGCAGTATGCTTTTATATGGCCATAGTTTTGGCTGTTTAGACATTAAGGTGCCTGTTTGTTGATTCAAGGTTCATCGATTTTTAACCTAAAATATGCGTTTTCATTGGCAAAAGTTAGTGAAACTAAATTTAGAAATAGAAAGCCATAAAAGATCCATCCTTCATCTTCACTCAGAATTAGTTTTTCGTATGAGTAAAATGATTTATCATTTAGACATTCAGTTCATATATATAGGTATTATCCATTTCCTAGTCATAATATAGTTTTAAAAATATTTTAGTTATTTTTGAAAC
Source organism: Nasonovia ribisnigri (assembly GCA_027563435.1). Taxonomy (NCBI): domain Eukaryota; kingdom Metazoa; phylum Arthropoda; class Insecta; order Hemiptera; family Aphididae; genus Nasonovia; species Nasonovia ribisnigri. Next base: position 71,438 of record JANEHU010001462.1, on the reverse strand, counting down.
TCATAACATAAATATTTGAAATTTTTACTTTTTTCGTATTTTTTCGATTTATATTGCATTTTTTCCTAACTCAAACATTCTTTAAGCTTAAAAATGTAGTTATTATTAGACTGTTCTTCTTAAGGTGATTAAAAAATATAAAAATACTAATCACAATGTTTGTCATAAGCTTTTGACATTTCCAACTTAGCCATGAACATTCATAAATAGTTTTGTAATTAAATTATTACACTTTCAGTTTTAATAACAACCTATGATTCGCGAAATATTTTCAACGGGTCGTGATTATTGTAAACTTATAAGGATACTATCTTGCAATAAATATAATATGAAAATAATTTTTGATATTTTGTATTATTTTATTACGATTGTAGAAAATGTTATTACCATATTATATCATTTTTTTTTTTTGTATTTTTTTGTACATTATTTATAATAATAATGATTATTTGATTATTTATAATACAGCATTATTATTATGGCATATGTACTTACTTTTTTTTTTTAGTGAAAATTCGTGTCCCATATTAATATAATAATAGCAAGAATAAATATATACAATTTTTTCCACAGAAATTTTAAGTTTAAATTGAATGTTTAAACTAAAAATTAAAATTATTCTTCTAACGTTTTTAGATACTTCGATATAAATACATATTATTCTTTTCTATGCACAATTACATTATTCAAATATTTAGTCTAATGTTAAGCTATTTACCACGATACAATTCACACCATTCTAAGATATGTCGATATTGACTTATACGGTAATAATAATAACAATAATTTATGAATTTATGATATATAATATTTCATGTTACATATAATGAAAATTATTGTATAATATTCTATGCGATGTTTTCTGTAAAAATGAGTTCAACATATACGATCAGTTTTAGTTTCTAGCTTATATTTGTGTAGCAAACATCCATTTATGATTCATTGACCCAATAAATTGTACCAATACTCAAGAGACGTTCATTTATTGTCACATTTAGGAAATAAGTTCTTTATTTCTCCTAGGTATATTGAATAAGTTTGTTCTAATAATGTGTATTTAATATATATATATAGGTGTATGAATCGGGGAAATAATAAAAGCATTTATCTGCTGTTTACAATTAATTTCAGTTTATTTTCCAATTGGATGGAAAGTAAATACATATTGTAGACTTTCACTAGGTGAACTATCTAAAATTCTAAATTAATTATAGTCAAATCTGCATTTGAGAATTATTAAGAAATAAGAATACTGGCGCCACGTGTTAAAAAGTAATTTGCAGAGTACCTTGTAACTTTTAACATTAAATCCTTTTGATGATTATATATAACTATATTTTAGTAGGTATATAGGTATATAGATATATCTATATTTTACGTTTTGAAAATCTTTTTTTAAACTTTTAATTAATGAATTATATAAAAATTATATCATGGCAGTAAATTTTTATTATTCATAAATATATTTTGGTTAGATTAAAGGAAAATTAACAAAAATATAATATTTATTCACAGCTCATCCACCTTTAACACCTAATTTTTGAATCGTAAACCTAATACAGTACAATTTATTTTTACACCTATATGTAATCGATACACACGTAGAATATAAAAATGATAATCTGTTTAGTTTCTCGATATAAATTATAGTTAAAATGGAATCAAAATTATTTTGTCAGATTGCGCTGTTTTACAATCGCACATTACAATTCACTCGGAGGGAAGCTAGAATGTTTATCGGTAATAAATAATAATAACTTAAGTCCATATTACATTGATTTTTAAATATTCTATAGTAAGCACGAATATGACTATATAGTCTGAGTAAAAAAAATAATATTGAACGTCAAAGAATTTGCAAGAAATAAAGCTTAAAATATTATCAATCTCGAGTTTAATGATGAATTAGCAAATATTGGTACTTATTTATTTATGAAAATTACTTTCAATTCATTGTGTTACAACATTAAAACTTGACGATAAAAGAAAATATTTTATATTTTTAGTAACGGTCAATGTGTTGTTCTTGGATTTATTTTGACATCATATTTTAACTGTTGGATTGTTTGTAGTATTAAAAAATATACCTGAAGGTTCAAAAATGATTTACGATTTATCAATAGATACCCAATATTTTATTTGTCCTTTCGATTGATAACTTAATTACGAGTATAAAGTATCGAGGTTTTTAATTTTTAAATAGTGTTAAATTATGTTAGTGATGAAAACTCGACCAATCATTGACCAAAGTAGATTAAAACATGTTTTTCAAGGTGCAAATATTCGCGATTCATTTTTTCTGGTTTTGACCTCAAAGGAAGATATTTATTTTGTGAATATTGGGTAGTAAAAAGAGAAAAAAACGTTACTAACAGATGGATCGGTATTAAATTATTGGCTTATGATCAAAACTCGTTAATTGACTAAATAAAACTGTTAGTATAGTCATATTGATGTAATTTGTGTGTCAAGGTCATTCGACCGGTTTAAAAATAACTATACAAATGGTACATAGTAACTTATTCAGTATCATACCAAAAACATACTTTAAAATGTATTTTATTATTTTATATGTATCATTATCGTCAAAGTGATTTTTTATCACAACTAAAAATGCAAAAACATGATTTAGATAATTTATTTTTATAACATTGGAATTTTTATGTATAATTACTCATTATCAAAGTCCAATATTGTGTATAGGTAAAATATAATAAAAATATAAGATTAAACATTTAGAATTGTTCATAATATATTCATTATTTCATTGGTTTTTTTAAAATATTAGGATCATTATTAACGTTTTTATTGACTTACCATCTATGTCAGTCTTTATATATACCTATTTAATTATTTAGTGTATTCCCTTATTAATCGTGTGACTTTTGAACGGCTTAACCGATTGAAGTAAAAGCTTTAAGCTATATAATATAGATTCTTTAAGTGTCTTTGAGTGTATTTGTACTTTATAGAGTATTTTTTAAACACATATAGGTAACTCAAGGGTAGTTCAAACATGAATTTTATTTTGATTCATACAAATTGAATATTTTTTTTGTTTATTTATTGGGTTGCCATTGGTTACTGAATATTATTATTATGATTTGTAGAAATATAATATTTCTACAAATCATAATTGCATGTACATTTTTTTGGTTGCCATTGCAGGTTATAGATTACCATTGGTTATAATTAATGTAATAAAATATTTATAAATTTTAATTTTAATTAAACGCTGTTCATTGGTATAATCACTTGAAAACGGTTGGACTGATTTGGCTCGTTTTTATTTTAATGTAATAGTCCAAATAAGGTTTTTATGAAAAGAAAATTGGAAAAGATGCCCCGAATATGTTTTTGAATAAGGATTTTGTAATTTACGAAGAAACTCGAAAATGCCACTGTTTAAATCTTATAGATTAAAACAGTAATAGTAAACTAATTAATATATAATAGTATTTTTTTGTGGATAAATGATTGCCATTGGTATTTCTCTAGCAGTTTAGGTAAAATAATGCACCATATTGTCCCTTTATGTACTCAAATAAAGAAATTATTACTTAAAACAAATATGAGAATTGAATGTTTTGTTTGTGGCTTATTTACTCAAAAACTACTTGACCAATTTTGTGAAAATGTCATATTGTTCTATAGATATTAGGAAAGTTTTGAGTGTTGTTTGTACTTAGAACTACTTTCAACATATACCTGCAAGTGCTATATCCAATCTGTCACAGGCGAATTGCCCATCTCGGTCGAATTAGTTAAAAAATCATGGACACTATACCCAAAATACACCTAGATAATATGTAGTGCTACATTTTATTTTTTCATTTTTTCACTGGCGAAGTCGAGTTATATGTACAGCTAAAAATGGATGTTGGTTTATTTTCAATAAAAGTTTTATCAATATGTTCCTTGAGACTTGGAGGATACTTATTTTTATACTTATTATTTCAATCTCTATGGGTAAAAGTAGTGGTGTAAACAGGGTTATGAAATCGAGGTGGAGGTTAAATTTAAACTAAACCAAGTTATTTATAGTTTTCGTATATCAATAATATATTTGCTACGGGAAAAAATGTCAATGGGTGGGGAAGGGGGTCAAACAACACAAACCTCCTGGCTACGCCACTAGCAAAAGGGTAGCTCACAAAATGAGGACATTTTTGTTTATTGAAATGTACATTTAACATTGCTTACATATTATTTTCCGATTAAAATGAATAGAAATATGGCGCAAACATTTTTTACAAATACATTTAGTACTACGCTGGGTGAAACAGCTAGTATAGTATAATAAAATTCAAAATTTTTTCTTATTTGATTTTATTTGAATTTTTCTTTGATTAAATTTAAAATAATAGACTTTTAACTGTTTAAATTTAAAATAAAATCATGTTTGGAACTTATTGACATATGTTATACATAGTACTATAATATTATTTATAGTTAAAGTTTTAATTTTAAAATGAAATATTTTTTAAGATAATTATTAGCTTAAGGTGATCTAAAATAAGTCACTCCTTAACCAAAAAATTTCATAATAAGTGATGTATATATGATATAGATAATGCAAATTATGATGACAATCATATTTTTTTGTCACGTCTGCGCTGAAAGTTTAATTTCGGAAGCCGGTTGAAGCGTTGGAAAATAAAATTTTTTCAACCAACGTAAAAAAAGCATTTGCTTTTTCCGAACAAGTCACTGTATAAATTAAAATAATCTATATGCATGAACATATCGATACGTTTTGTCTAATATCATTTTATTCAATACTGGGCACTAGCTGGTATGAAACAATTTGGTAAATATAAACACGGGGAAGGCGAAAACTGCAAAAAAAGTTAATATAAATTATAATATAGGTAGGCAGGCAAAGGCCTGAGAAATTATTATAGTATGCATAGATCGTGCCGGAAATGTTACCCACGACTGAGATAGCTCACTTTCTGCCCTTGCCACATAATGTAATTATACTTATATTTTATCCAAACATAAATATACAGCGGGACGAAGTGTCCGAGCTGTCCGAATTGTCGGCTGCAACGCGCACCGTCGTCGGTTCGAATCTCGGCCACGGCTGGCACCAGCTCTCTTCGGACAGTTACGGTGTCTGGAAAGTGAGGCCGCCATTCCCAAAATCCCAACCCAGGCATGACAGATACCTACGGGTGCCCACTTGAAAATTCTGGCCAACACACACGTGTTACAACCCAAAAGTACCCTCCCCCCACAATCCCACAAGCTAATGGCCATAGTTGTCGAAACCTTCAACTCCCTCCCCCCAAAAAAAAAAACAAATATACAGTATTTACCATAAATACATGCATATAATAGTTAGATACATTGCAGCTTTTAATCAGAGCTAGTTTTATTGTTTACGGACTTACTTTTTACGGGAATGAAAGTTTCCAAATACTTGACGTATCTCTATCAAAAATTGTTTAATAGCAAAATACAAAATAAGGAAAGTTAAGTAATCGCTATGCTGTACAGTTGTATTAGACGTCAAGTGCACTTCGTCATTAGGTAAGTAACTGTTATATATGTGTGAAATTGTAATTCAATAAATCATTGCATCTGCAAAACGATTCTGAACAAAGGCGGTCAGCCTATGTTACTAAGTAAACATTTTTATTATATTAATAGTATTTAATATTTCACGGCAATCTTTTCGGTACAAAAGAACACCTGCTCCGTAATCATCTAACTCGATTTCGCGATATATTCTAAGTTTAACTTTGACTGTGTTTTGATAGGGCATGATGTACATTAAATGTGGTATAATAAATATTAGTACTTAGTATTTTTAGTATTTCGATAAAAAAATGTGTGCATAAATAATTACATTTTTTATTTGTCACATCTGGCATTCATATTTCCCAACGCGGATAAACGCATCGTGTGGCCCGAGCATAGGTCTCGCCGACGCATCGTTATTGAAATTATAATAGGCGTATCTTGACGATGCAGTTTTGAGCAACCTGGTAACCAGTTAAGCTAACTAGGTATAAGTTTGTTCACTCAATCTAGTAAACAATTTGCTCAAAACTGCATCATAAAAACACGCCTAATACTGTCGGTACTACAGAAACCCACCGTAAGCCACAACTCACCGGCCATACGTCACTGGTGATGAATCAGAGACACCTGTTCAATAGTGGTAGGTACGCGCTCACTGTCGATACGCAAAAGAAGTTTGATCAACAAGAATCCTAACCTAAACGAAGGACAAGATGAAACGGACTTTCAACAATCGCGTTTTCCTCAGACCAACTGAGGCCGACCGGATTTACAGTTACGACGTGTAATACGTATCGTGTTGTACGTGGGCGTGTGACTATATGATTACAACTGGTAACCACAAACCACATTGGTTTTTAAAAGTTGAGATTTCAGGCGGGTTTCCACTTACTACGTTCACGTGTAAGTGCATTTATTGACCGGATCCGTTCGCTATGAACGGTCTTCCTTAACGTTTGCCATCGGTTAAAGATGGGTTAGATCGGTTAGGATTGGTAACATATTAGCTACCTCATATATTCTTATGTTATCAATATTTTTATCAATATATATGATAGTACACGGAAATAGTTGGATTAGATCCAACTTCATGGTATCGCGGCTATATGAGTGGTAAGTACGTATAGACACGCTGGTATACCAAAGCTTACCATGTATACCAACCATCATAGAAAAGTATTTTTATGCACATTTGTAGTGGAAACCCGGCTTTAGTCAATTCTTGGTATACTCGGTTGCAACTTGGTTATTACACGGTATCAAAAGAAAAAGTAATGTCCGATCACAATAAGATTTGAGTGACTAAATAAAATAACTTCATCGTATACTATGGATGGAGCCACAGAGTATTAAATTAATACAAAATAATGTTCCCGATATCAGCGACGAGTCACCGTATTAGGTGTTCGATATGCTCACGCGCGACGCAACTTCTCGCGTATTTATCCACAAATAATTTGTTATGAAATAACCATATTATGTTTTGAATATATATTGGAAAAAAAGTATAATTCCTACAACAATAATAATAATAATTACACAATCTGCGAACTCGTTATATAAAATCAAAAATAAATAATATACATTGAAGCACATTTAAAAGTGTGTACCTAATAAATAATCAATTAATATAGATGTAATAATAAATAATGTATAAATTGTAAAAATAATGTTTAATTATGTAGTCTTAATTAATTAATTAGTCTATGCTTAGTAAAATATTGATAAAAAATATACTAATGTACTTCTCAAAACAAATTAATGTAAATACTTTTATAATATCACTTCACCGAAAACAATAAAAATAATTGCAATACTCAAATGTCAACAGTTCACTCAAATAAGTAAACCATACAAAAGTGAAATTGTAGAAAAAATTTTTTTTTGTCAATTTGTAAGGAAAATATAAAATACCAGTTTTGCAATAATTCTTTTTTTATATTTTTCTTATATTACTATAATAGTACCTACAGTTATTGTATTATAGTAGGTACTATACTATGATAAGATAACATATTAACCAGCTTGAGAATACTCTATATTATGTGATGTCATTAATTCTCTGGTACCTATCATCTTAATAGCAACAATGCCAGGGTGGTACACAATAGATCTTATTGCACCTACATTGTATAAAGTTATATATCAAAGTATCAAACTAATTGGGTACAATACAATGATAGTACGTACATTAAATTCAACTCATGGGATCAGCCAAATTCTCAAATACCAACAGAATTCAAGCCTCTCAATAGTCAATTATACAAATGAAATCACAAATAAGAAAATCAACAAAACCCACTCATACAAAACCTTTCCTCCCATTTCATTAAGTCCTATTATTGAATAGTCTCTTCAATCAAGCCTTCTAATGTATTCTATCTCTCTTGTGCTTGTAAAAATATTTTATACAGATTGTACAATTTAAACAAATGCCAAAAATAAATCGTCACTCATTTAATCACCATAACATTTGATAAGAATAATATTGATAACACTAACTAATGACGTCATGGATCCGGAGTTTTTTCCTGCGAAGATCCATTCGTACACGGTTCCATGGTTATCAAATTTTAACGTGGGTTTTTTTTCTTATCAAAATATAATAGATAACATATAAACCACACTACCACAGCGTGAACATTGTGACCAGCACGAACAAAAGTTGAATAATATATTCAACTTCACGGTATTCGTAGTATCGTGTTGGTCGAGACGATCATATTTTTACAATCACATTAATTCAGTACACCAATCAGAAAAAAGTATTTTACACGACGCGACCACTACACGGACAGTTTTAATGTTGTCACACGAGCGAGTAACTGCAATATTTTCCGTTGGCCGTAGGTATTTTTAGAGGAAATTCTATAGCGGTAAATGTTAAAAAGTTTGATAACAGAGAAATCCGGACTGTCTGTTTGCTGAGCAATGAAGTAAACGCTTGTAAATATTCCAAACGCCATGATCCTGCGTTTTGTCTGTTCAGTTCCAAATTCCAATAACCAATACCTACCGTGGTCGAGTTTGTTAATACTTTTTCCGCTTTCCACTTTTTAACGTGAGTCTCACCGGCCCTCTAGCTATTTATTATAATCAATACTAATTAACTTTAGGTACTTACTTTTCTATGATTTTCACTTAAGTTTATTAATCAAAAGTACTTATATTGATTTTATTTAATATTATAACTGTTACATATTATTATGTCTCGAAACATATATCATAGTTAATTTACATACCACACCAAGCGCTTACGAATTTCAAAATTTTCGACGTTTCAAACTTTGGCGTTCGTACAGCAAAATATTTTGATGACCGTCCTATAGAGGTGACCGTTAACGGAAGTTTTACTGTATTGTAATACAAATATTAATAAGTATTTTTGTTCATATAGGACGATGAACACATTTTATTAAGATTAATTTATGTACATAAATCATGTGACATAAGTAGCCATTCGTTATAACCACTAATTATTTCGATACCTAGTTTGGATTCATTATTTTATTTTATTTTTTTTTTTTTTTGGTTGGGGGGGGTTATTGGATTTTAGGTCATATATCTTGCATGCCACGACACCATTTGTGTCTTAAAACGTCTTGGGGGATAATCGGGACCCGTTGAGATTGTCAGATTTGTTACAAGTGGCTTAGAGTGGGTGGTTAAACTGCTGTGAAAAAGTTTGTAATATAGTTTTGATTTTTCCTTGTGTTGTATTTAGAGACATAGAGTGAAGCATTTATTAATTTTATTAATGCAATATTTTGAAATCTTTGGATTTTGTTGATGTTACATTACATTTAACTATAAAACATCTCTAAATAGATTATGGGTTATACATTTTAATATACCTATTTATAGTTTTATAATTTAAGTGAAAAGTACTTCGTAGTTCGTACCTATTTACAATATGCATATAAAGATAATTGTATTAAGAGATTTAATAAACATTATTATTTTGATTAATCGTGATCAAATTAATATAGTACATAAAATATAATTTATACAAAAAATGTGTATTAGGTACCTATACAATGTATAAAACATTTAATTTGAATTTTAAACAAATAACATAACTAAAGTATAAATATATAATACTACAATACTACATTTCACTGTTTTTAAAACATTTAACGCCTACCAAAATATAAAAGTACACTATAAAACCATTTAAGATGGATACATATTTTTATCGAGAAAATAATATTTAAGACCGCTTATAATATAAATAAATTATATCTACCTAAATATATATTTGTTCATTTCAGAAAATATACATTTTGACAACTAAGTATGTGAATAATTATTTATTAATTGTAACTTATCAAATAAATATAACAAAGATCAAGAACACACTGTAAGTTAAGATAAATTAAGTTAATGCGTTATTACTTATTGCGTTATGATGTGGTTATGTGTACTTAATGAGTTGATATAACTTATAACTTATAAGTAGGTAGTAGAACTTTATATTGTAGTGTATTGGTATCTGCGGGTATTTCTTTGACTGGGAAAATCTACTTAGTGAATAATAACAAATATTAATAACAAAAAGGGCGGGTAAGTGTATGTCGCTCTGCTGTACAGTAGGTTACAAGTGAGTCACTGTAATGGATTGTGTTAGATTTTTATCCAATGATATAATATCATTGAATAAGAAAAACGATTCTGAGCGAAGACGGTCAGTCAGTCTATAATATCTTACTAAGTCTAAATGTATTTGATGATATTATTGTGAATAAAGTAATTCATTTTAGTATTATAGGCATTAGTATTTACTATAGTTGGTTAAATTCATTTTTCTCAAAAAAATTATATTTTAAAATGCCATTGCGTGTATATAAAATATAACAATATATTCTAAAAGTTTCATATACCAACAAATAATATTTTTAAATTATATCAAAATAACTAAAATCATTATTCTTGGTTTAAATATGAAATTTTGTCTAAATTTGAAATTAAAATGTCTGTAAAAAATAAATATGTTGATATATTTTTTAGATTTTTTGGTTACAGTATGATTTATTTATAAGAATTTTTGTTTTAAATTTTCAACACTTAGTTATAAAAACTGAACGTTTTATAATTTTTTAATTACAATGATTTATAATTTTCGAGATTTTGACAAATTTTGTCAAAATTCGAACTTTAAATGCTTATAAAAAAAAATCGTGCCTATGTATTTTTAAAATTTTTCAACTGATGTTGTAACAATATATAAGAAAGCTTGTATTAAATTTTCAGACTTTTTGGCCCACCAAATAAAATTTTATTGACAATTATAAAAAAAAAAACTAAAAAAATTGAAAACTAAAAATGTCTGTAAACAGCTCAAAACAAATCAAAATATTTTCAAAATTGAATGGTGTATAGAAAATGAGAATATAAACATTTAGTGAAATTTTCATGCATCTACAATTATTCGTTTTTGAATTACAACAAAATAAGAAAAATCGCTACATGAGAAATCGAGTGAATATCTAATCTTGTACAAATTTGAACTTAAAATGCTCATAAAAATGTATTATGACTTGCTTTTAAACTTTTTTTATTGATAAAATTAGGCAAACTTATGAGGAATCTTAATCTTATTACATTTTCGAATCTTAGATTTAAAAGAAAAATTTTTATGAATTTCTAACTCAAAATAAATTGCACATTTTCGTCATTTTTACGTATTTTGTCAAAATTTTAACTTTAAATGCTTATAAAAAAAATTTGTGACTACGGATTTTTAATATTTTTCATCTGCCTTTGAAACTATATATTAGAAGCCTACTATTAAATTTTCAAGATTTTTTACCAAACAAATAAAATTTTATTGACATTTATAGAAAAAAAAACTAAAAAAATTGGAAACGGAAAATGTCCGTTAACAGCTCAAAATAAGTCAGAATATTTTGAAAATGCTATGGTGTGCAGAAAATGCATATATAAACATTCGGTCAAAATTTCATGTCTCTACGGTCATTTCTTTTAGAGTTATACTAAAAACCAAAATCGATTTTGTCGAAAATTGGTTTTCCGTAAAAATTCCCGTTTTTCCCATAATTTTTCATTTGTTTTTCACGGCGCTCATGAAAACTACTGGGAAATTTTAACTTTTGACCTCCCAAAGTACCAACTAGATTCACTTTCCTATCAGAAAAGGTACTATTAAAGAAAATGGAAGCATTTTTTTCTGTCCTAAAACGTGATGACACACAAAAATAAAAAAAAAAATTTAAAAAAATTAAAAAAAAAGGGCGGGTAAGTGTATGTCGCTCTGCTGTACAGTAGGTTACAAGTGAGTCACTGTAATGGATTGTGTTAGATTTTAATAATTTAATCCAATGATATATAATATCATTGAATAAGAAAAACAATTCTGAGCGAAGACGGTCAGTCAGTCTATAATATCTTACTAAGTCTAAATGTATTTGATGATATTATTGTGAATAAAGTAATTAATTTTAGTATTATAGGCATTAGTATTTATCATTTTTCTCAAAAAAATTATATTTTAAAATGCCATTGCGTGTATATAAATATAACAATATATTCTAAAAGTTTCATATACCAACAAATAATATTTTTAAATTATATCAAAATAACTAAAATCATTATTCTCGGTTTAAATATGAAATTTTGTCTAAATTTGAAATTAAAATGTCTGTAAAAAATAAATGTGTTGATATATTTTTTAGATTTTTTGGTTACAGCATGATTTATTTATGAGAATTTTTGTTTTAAATTTTCAACACTTAGTTATAAAAACTGAACATTTTATAATTTTTTAATTACAATGATTTATAATTTTCGAGATTTTGACAAATTTTGTCAAAATTCGAACTTTAAATGCTTATAAAAAAAAATCGTGCTTATGTATTTTTAAAATTTTTCAACTGATGTTGTAACAATATATAAGAAAGCTTGTATTAAATTTTCAGACTTTTTGGCCCACCAAATAAAATTTTATTGACAATTATAAAAAAAAAAACTAAAAAATTGAAAACTAAAAATGTCTGTAAACAGCTCAAAACAAATCAAAATATTTTCAAAATTGAATGGTGTATAGGAATAGCTTATATAAACATTCAGTGAAATTTTCATGCATCTACAATTATTTGTTTTTGAATTGCAACAAAATAAGAAAATCGCTACATGAGAAATCGAGTGAATATCTAATCTTGTACAAATTATGAACTTAAAATGCTCATAAAAATTTATTATGACTTGCTTTTAAACTTTTTTTTATTGATAAAATTAGGCAAACTTATGAGGAATCTTGTATTACATTTTCAAATCTTAGATTTAAAAAGAAAAATTTTTATGAATTTCTAACTCAAAATAAATTGCACATTTTCGTCATTTTTACGTATTTTGTAAAAATTTGAACTTTGATTACCTATAAAAAAAAATTGTGACTACAGATTTTTAATATTTTTCATCTGCCTTTGAAACTATATATTAGAAGCCTACTATTAAATTTTCAAGATTTTTTACCCAACAAATAAAATTTTATTGACATTTATAGAAAAAAAAACTAAAAAAATTGGAAACTGAAAATGTCTGTTAACAGCTCAAAATAAGTCAGAATATTTTGAAAATGATACGGTGTGTAGAAAATGCTTATATAAACATTCGGTCAAAATTTCATGTCTCTACGGTCATTTCTTTTAGAGTTATACCAAAAACCAAAATCGATTTTGTCGAAAATTGGTTTTCCGTAAAAATTCCCGTTTTTCCCATAATTTTTCATTTGTTTTTCCAGGCGCTCATGAAAACTACTGGGAAATTTTGACTTTTGACCCCCCAAAGTACCAACTAGATTCACTTTCCTATCAGAAAAGGTACTATTGAAGAAAATCGAAGCATTTTTTCTGTCCTTAAACGTGATGACAGACACAAAAATAAAAAAAAAAATAAAAAAAAAAATAAAAAAAAAAATAAAAAAAAAAATAAAAAAAAAAATAAAAAAAAAAATAAAAAAAAAAATAAAAAAAAAAACACACATCATTGTAAAACCAATACATTCATCGCTTCGCTCAGAATCTAAAATTAAGTAAAACTATTCTTGAATTATATTTCAGCCTTTATAGATAATAACCATAATACAAATTAAATTGAAATAACCAAATCCAAATAAATTGCTATAGAATCTTATTTTTAAATTTTTTAAATATATTTAGTATATTTATGCGTAACAACAAAACAAAATGCTTACATACTATACCTACTATTATTTAGTATCAGCAAGTATGGTAGTAATGATAGTAATAAATAATACATTTTTAATTTGAATGCACAATATAACTAGTGGAAATTGAAAACTTCTTTAAATTTGTTCTTTAAGACACACACATAGCAACTTCATAATGACATATATATTAGGTAATAATTAAAACAAGTTATGATAATAATAGAAAAAAAATATTGCGATCGTAATAATGGATAAATTATTCTATTCACGAATTAAATTAACTTTCAATTCCATTCATAGAATGTCGTTAAAAAAAACAAGTCTTATTGATTTTGTAAAATGTGACTATAAATATTAAAGTAGTAATAATATTATAGAATCTTAACATGGAAACTCACAAATTGATAGAGTTTTAATTTATTCAATTATATTAAACTTTAATCGCAATATAATAATTATATCTAAATACTAATAACTATAATATTTCATTGTTATTTTTTTTTTCTATGAATATACATTTTTCCCAACATGGTCATCTAAACTTAATTTCATTAAGATACAATTTTTAAAATATGTGGTACTATAATAACAATAATTAGATACAGTTGTGTTATTAGACATATTATGTTGTTAGTATTAGTATGTTATTGAGTAGGTTTTCAATATATTTTGTCATTATTATTATTATTATTATTATTATTGTTATGTAAAATGTGAGAACATCCTGGAGGTGTCCTAGTTTGAGCCAACAGAGAAACGAAGAGTAAGCTTATCGCTTCGATAGAAATAATATGTGCACTGCTATAAACTTCCTCGCATTATGTGGTTGGTCATAAATTATAAATTTATATAAATTGATTGGTAGATTTTTTTTATGTAAGTTTTGATTGAATAAACAGTTTGAAATCTGCGTGAAGGGCTTCGTTTCCGTGCCTGTTGGTTGAGCAAAAGTCACTAATATGTGCTGAGATCGAGGACCATCCATCGTCGCCGGCTCTCGGATGAGTGACCGAGTTATCGTCAACGAATCCTTATCCCACATTATCACTTGATCCTCAACTAACCGCCCACCCACACTTAACTCTTAAGGCCATAGTTTCCGAGATTAAAGTAGTATCAGAGGTACTCGAACTTTTTCATTCGACGGTTCCTCCTTATCTTCACAGCATTTTGGTGGCTCTCAAATTATTATGTACCTACATAGAAAGAAAATATTTTAATGTTAAATTATTAATAATGATATATATTATATAAATATATAAATTAATTCAAGACAACAAACTTATTTATAACCATGCATAGAAAATTAAAACTATATGTTTTATGTTTATAATAAAATAATAATAGGTATATTAACCGTCATCATTGTTATTTTTTTCCCCTCTTCTGTGCACGACTCCCTTGACAATTACTCACGATGCCCCTTGGAGCCCCAACGCACAGTTTGAATACCTCTAAGTCAATCAAATCTTATTCTTACTAAAAATTAACAAAAAAATTAAGGATTGTTATTAGTGGTTTTTATTTAACATATTTATATAAACTTAAATAATTTTAAGTCATTGTTAATTGTGTTAATATTTAATTTAAAAACCAGATTAAAATAAAGAATTAACTATAACTGCTTGAATTTATTTCTAGGAATTGTATCAACTACGATCAGTTTTCAAGAATCATCAACACGGAAATAGAAGAAAAAAATTCGTCATACATAGTTTATAATATTGAAAATTACGACAAGAATGATAATGAACGAGATAAACGAAAATCATTATAACTGTTTTAGTTAACATTTAAGAATTTCAATTAAGTAGATAAGTGTTCTTAGTTTCTGGGCACTTAACATAAACTATTTAAAATAGTAAAGTTTGGTTACAAAAAAACCAGCATGAACTAATCAACTCAAACTTACATACTATAAAAGGTAAGTTAAAATAATTTATTAATTTCCTATATTGTTTGTAAAAAAATCATCACATAAATTATTAATTCTCTATAAACAACAAACTAATAACCAAAAAATATTTAACCATTTTTTTGGTTTTAATTTATTGTCAAAAACAAAACCAATCTTAAGTTTAATCAATGTTTACAATAAAAAATTTACAAATAATTAAAATACCATTAGCTTATACATTGTGTAACATATAATATTATACTAAAAAATAGAAAATTTATGGTGACTGCAGGACTATTTTAATTTAATTATCTGTCAGTAATTTTTTTTAGAAATGCTTATAAAACGAAAGTATATGATTTTCAATGCACTTAATTTATTCTCATATTTTTTAATTGAAAGATTCCATGCTGTTAGCGTTGATAACGAATTGAGTAACTTTTTACCAATAAATCTTTTTGTCCCACAAGACCCTATATATTCTCTATATTTTATAATCTATATACAAATGGTCTATTTGTTTTAAATATAAATACTAAAATTATTAGCTTTGCAGATGATACCTATGATAATTTTGGTTAGTGGTATACATCGAATAGTATCGTAAGTAATTTAGCTATGCTTACATTAGAGAAAATTAATAATTGTTTGGAAAGTATTTTACTGGAAATTAATATATTAGTAAATCAAAGTACCTATATGTAGTTTGATATTTACAATAATAAAAGTTTAATATTTAATCCATTAGTTGTAATACACTACTCAAATTGTAATAGGTCTTTATAGTTTAGATAAGTAATCATGGCAACGATAACCTTACAAAAAATCGGTCGAAAACAAAAAATCTTGTATCCAGCACAAAAACATATTAATTATGTTAATATCTAAATAATATGTCAGTAGGTAACCCAGAAAAAATTTGGTTTGAAAATGGTTGATGATATATTAATTTAGTATTGTACCTATACGGACATGAAATAAGTAGGTATCTATTTAAAAAAATCTTAAAAGAGCTCAATTTAAATCATATACCATTACACAAACATTGTTAGGCAATATTTTTCATTGTAATAATTTAAATATTGTATTGTATATATACTATTATTATACAAACATAAACCATCTTCATATATTATCAATTTTTTTTAATCCAATATTACTATTTAATCTGATGTTAAATATTGCAAAATTTACGTTTAATATGGCGGACAGCTTGCCAGATTATTCAGAAACTTGCATGCGTAAGTTTTTAAAAACTTAATAATAAAGTGACGGTTTAAAATCGTACAATTTTATTCTTGCATACATAAAATAACGAATGCGGGAAAAGCAAGCAAGTATTTATACAAAATCGGCTTCTCAATTTTGAAACTTTTATACCTACTATGTTAAAACATTTAACTTTCACTCTAAGGTGAACATTTACGAGTAATTATATCATACTAATAACTGTTATTAACATCTGAATATGATTTCAGAACAAAATATGTGAATACGTGTATAGTAGATATGTTTCATAAATTATATTAAAATAACCAAACAAATCATTGCAGTAAATAGTAGGTACTTAAAAATATATATGTGCAATATTAAATCCAAGTGAGTAGGTAATTAAAATATTTAACCTATAGACGACTCATATTTTATAAACCTTTATATATACCTATATATTATATTATATTATATTATAATATATAAGCTTATAACAAATTAAAATCAATTAAACATAAATTATAATGAAGGTCGGTGTTTGTATGTTAACAGTAGTTATAATATGTTTAACATTTTAAATAATATATATTGTACGTATATTAAGCATACTTCAAAAGCTATATTATTTTACTCAGAATATTGGTTGATTTTTTTTGTAAATCATTGTAAACCATATACTAATGTAAATCTATACCAGGCAGGTGTTTAAGTCTGGAATGAAAAATTACAAGGATGAGGAATAAAATACCGGCATAAATACCAATTAAATGAACTTTAATAATATTATATCATTTACTTCGGCAAGACCGTTTAAAGACGTTTATATTTGTTCAATCAGACGATGATCATTGGGTGTAAAGATAAATCATCCCTGCATACACGGCATGAGATTTTAAAACATTATTGATTATTTACAGTAAATTTGTGTAAGCACTATTTTAGTTCACTGAACTTAAAATATTAAGACGGTTTCTATACAACCGTGGTCATATTCTTGATTCAATAATATGTATACAATATACATATTATATAAGTATATAGGTTGGGCTAGTGTTTATTGGACGGATTCTTTGTAAATGTAAATAGTGTCAGTAATCCTCGCACGAATTCAATCATACAGAATACCCCTAGGCCCCGATGCACAGTAAAATACTTTATTTGAAGTACCCATACACTATAGCATAATATTATATAACAATACGATGAATATTGTTATCGAAATTGTATTGTTCCCTCGCCTTTTCCTAGTTGGTGCATAGTCCTGCGACCGTTCAACAGCTAGGAATTTTCCGTTATATAGAATCGTAGTTTCTTGAGGAAAATATTCGAAATTCCAACCGTTATTTTTAATTAAGCCTAAACATAAAGGTAGAATACGTATGGAATTTGCATGGCATGGGCGTCCCGAGTTGCCTTGTAGTAATGTAGTTTGTATGTGAAATTTCAAACCGACCGTCATCGTAGCTGTAGGTTATAAGTTTACATGAACTGTTTAAAAGACAGTATCAGTTTTGTTTCAGCATTCAGCTGCTGCTTTTCAAGCACATAAAAACGCTCCAATGACTGTTTGGCGAAGAAATTCTGATTTTAGATTTCTCGGTTTATTTCTCGGTTAAGCTCAAGGACTTTGGGATTAATTTTTTGTTTCTATCTTTCTTTCTTTACTTTGATAATTTATCAAAATCAGTATATTATGATGTATAACTTGTAGGTACAATAATATTCATTTTTGTTTCATATTTTATTGACTATTAGGTACTTGAAATATAGTAAAATATAAAATATTATGTACTGAATAAAATAAAATAATTTAACCTGACAGAAGTCTAGAAGAGTGTCTGCAAACTTATCTTTTTTTAATTAGTTGATTATTGGCTCAGTTTATGGCCCCATCACTTCTATCACAAGTAAGTTTCAAAGTCCAAAGTTAACCTCATTCGATGCTTCACTACCATTGCAGTCACGTCACTCGCCACGAACTACGCACTACGTAACCACCCAATTCACCGCGTGATGCGTTTTGAAAACAAACTCCTTTCTAACCTCTTATTGTAACCCTGTCAAGTAATAAATGTTTTTTTTTATAGCATGTGTCTAAAACCATATTGAACCGAAAACAGGAATATATGAACTTTAATAGTGATTAATAATATACATTAGGTAGTAGAATGGTTTTAAACGCAAATTGCATTTTTTCTTAGTGCTCTAACCTTAGGCATACATAGGTACTTATATAGAATATAAATATTTAATATAGTCATATGGGTCAATATAGGTTTACAGCCCATTGCTTAGCTAGTACACAGTTTGTAAAGTTTGTGTCATACATCAAAGAGTCTAAAAAATAAATTTTTATTTGGCATTTTTCAGCTTTACGTACTTTTAAACTTTTTATTAATGCTTGTAAAATATGTATGACTTCATCTTCATGTATGACCATTTATTTTTACGAACTTTGTACTTATTGTACACAAATGTCAGTATCATGGGAAAATAAATAAACAAATATTCAAGTTAAACTTCCCCATAAAGTTAACCATGTAGGTAGTTAAGTTAGAGCCAAATGTAATGGCACAACGTTACTATGAATGTACGTACTATGGCTACCACGCACCAAATATTACAATTTTATTTATGCCATTTTTGGAACCACAAACACTCATGTTTTTATCATTATTGATAATTGATACTAAATACTCATGTAAAGCCCCAAGAGCCATTTATAATTTATGCTCATAAAAAAGTATTTAATAAAAATTGACAAAAAATGTATGTTATGTTTAGCCGTATAAGTAAATTATAATAAATAAAACGATCATTAAATAACATGCAATAAGTTTATGTTACATTTTAATAAATACTATACTTAAAAACCTTCACTTAGTTTTAAAAAGATTTTGACAACGTTGTAAACAACATGGTATTTAATTTATTTTTACTTTTTTTAATTGGTATGAAGTAGATGTTCAATTTTTGTTTTTATAACATGAAATAAGTAGTTATCACATCACACAACAATAATATTTAAACTTTAAAATAGTTTATTTTTCATCTATATAACTCAATTTGACATCTATAAATAATAGTTATTATAATAATAACTCAACGATATAGGTATACGATGAACCTATATAGTTTATAGAGTACTGTAAGTCTCCAAACAAGTTGCTCCACTTATAATAATATGGTACAAATACAACTGTAGTGTTAAAGTTTAAGATATAGGTACAGCCGTATAGGGTGTCTTGTATATTGAGTTTGTTATCTAGTAAGCACACTTATTTTTTTTTTTTAACATTTATTAGAATATATACAATCTGTAATAATGGTTACAATAAGCATATGGGCTGAAATACAATTGTTGTGAATGCGTGAGGTGAGTACCTAGCAACCCAGCGGTAACACTCGACAAAAAGCACACTTATAAATACAAAATATCCTTTACTTTTCTACCCGTCCTCTGTCTAAACATCAATACTTACTATTTGATATTTTAATACGTCTTAATGAAAATTTCGCTACAATAATATTACACATAAATTAAGTAGCTTTTATGATTGACTATAATAATTTTAGATTTATAAGAAACACAACAGCAACAACTTTAGCTTTGGTATTTTTGTTAAAAAAAATTCAAAAAATTTAATAAATTAAAATAGCTTTGGTTCTGTTATACTATTTATGATAAGTATTTTTTAAAACTAAACTTCTTAATATTTATCAGGAAAATAGATTATTGACAAGAATACCAAATAGTACTTCAGAACAATATATATATTCATTAATAATATGTGATGGATATTTTATCAAAGTTGGTTATAAAATATTGTATATTATCTAAATTGTTTACACTGTTAAAAATTAATAGCAAATGGTCAGCCAACAGACTTAACGGATTACTATTTTGGTAAATGTTGGTTGATGCGAGGATATTTGATATGACAGATATCGTATGTGTAGGAATGGGGAAATCTATTTCAGAGTTAAATGGATAAAATAGGGACGACAGTTAACTACGTTGTGGCAGAGACAAAAAGAAAATAGTTTATCGTAAATGAAAATAATATAAGCTACTGTAAGTAGTAAAATGATATATCTGTGGTGTAAAGTTGTAAGTAATAAAATCAGTAAAAAATAATAATAATTACAATTCTAGATAGATAGATATTTGCTAAATTATTCAAATTTTTTTATCCGATATTGTTATAGGTACATCAAAAACTATCAAAAACAAGTTCTTAAAAAAAAATATATATAATAATAATATTCACATTAATTTGTAGTTTCTCGTATAATGTCGAACAAAAATCTAAACATCCACTTAATAAAATATAATTATTATTACTATAAAGTATAAACAAGTATTATTCTTATGCCAGGTCACATAAACAATCACTAAATATCTAATGAATCGAAAGCGTCATAAATATGGTTTGGTAAAATTATTTTATGACCATAAAATTAATCAATTTTTTATGCATTGATTTATTATTTTAAAAAAATATAAATTTTATATAGTACTTAATATTGCACTAAGCTACTGTGTTAAAATTATAATATAATATCAAATTAAATTAAATTCTTATGAATGTATAAACATTATTTCAATTATAAATGTAAATATCTACTAATTTCCTTGCAGGTCTTTAATTTTCGAAGCATAAATTATATTCACTTTTTATTAATTTCTTCAGCGATTTATATCCTATTGCATTTTTTTAAAATAGCAGTGACTGTTCCACATAATAAATGGATGGATAGATTTTCAATCGGTCCTGATTTCATGGTATGCGTACAATTTAACTAGATTACTTTTAAGTAATTATTAATTGTATTGATCAAATGTATTTTATTCCAATTTTTCCGCTGCCTACCCCAATGTAACTTGCCACTTTCAGTTTTCCTATAGGTTAAATATTTGTCTCTGCTGTTTTTTATTTTATACATTTCACTTATCACATCCTACATTGTTATTATTTAAAGACGATATAAGTTGTTTCTAGAATCTGGCTAACTCGAGGCAACAAAATAATAATATATGATACAAATATATAGGTTATATGTAGGGTATATACTATATAGGTACGAGGCACCTAATAATATAATAGTTAATAATATATTAATATATTAATACTATGAAGTTAGCTTTGTAATATAAGTTGACACAGTCTGAATTATTTTTAATCGTATAAAAATGGTTTATCATTGAATTAAAATTTAACACATCGCTATTAGTTATTTCCTTCTCAATGACGAGGTACACTCGAAACCTACTATGCAGCAGAGTGACTTTGCTGATTTTCCATAAGTTTTGAAAGACTCAGGTAAGTGCTACTCACAGAAATATAATCCAGTAGGAATGCGCCTTATATAATAGTGACAATAATAATATTTAAGTGAACGAAAAATCCAAAGCTTTTATACGGAATGTACAGTGACCTACTTGCTTACATTTTTTTATATTAAAACTAAAATTATATATTTTTTTTCATTAAAGTACATTTTTTATTTATGGTCATTTATCTTTTGTGTTTGTTTTAATCATAGAACAATGAAATAAATTTACCTTACTATCTCTCTGTCACTCAATGTGACTGTTAAAAATTGTATGAATTATATTAAATTTGGTTTATGAAAGTCTGAACAGTTAATATATGATTACATTGTATTGGTATTGACGCAAAAACACGAGTAAACCAATTCTAAGTATTGGGGTTGTATAAAAAAATTATGCGCTCAATAATGAATTTTAAATACGTCTCTGTGTTATTCGTTAAACGGATTATTACAATTTTGTTAGAAAAGGTAACATATAAAAAAAATAAAACAACTTTATACAATTCTCGCATTTTTTTTTATAAATCCTCGGTATAGTTAATATGACGCAATTTAAAATAAAAATACTCTTTCAGTACATTCATTAAATATAATTGTTTTTACGGTATATTGTTTTTTTTTTTATACTTTTAGGGTTTCTCAATCATTGACCAAAGACAATTTTATATAAGTGACAATAGACATTAGCTATTGAGTCAATGCCTTTAAATAGAGGGCATGATGTGGATATATTAATTAAAACAAATTATTGAATACTTTCGATACCTAGGTAGAAATATTCAGAAAAATATTAAATAATCACAAAAAAGATTTATTATTCATAAGGATATTTATAATGCGATTCATACTAATGAAAATTTAATGATTTTGTGTATTGTAAATCATTTTAAAAAAAATATTTTTCTATCAGCTATTATCTATTTATTTTTGTACAGTTGTATAACCCAACCTCTTTGTACAGGTAGATCATCATTTGATTTTAAAAATGTACATCAAATGACTAGGTACCTATTTAAAGTGAAAATGGATTATATAAAAGTACTAGTATACCCATAAGGAAATATTATATTTTACATTAACACAACATGTTTTTCGATATAATACCTACTATACCCGTTATGACTAATGAAGCAGTATACCTTTGTAATACCTATAGCTTAGCTTATATACCATGTACACGTGAATTATGACATTCCATTAAAAATTAAAAATCAAGTAATGCTGAACAATTTATTTTTTATAATTTTGATGAGATGCAATATATTTCATAACCACCCCTATAAAATATAGTACATAAAATAGCGTGCGTAGTAGTTAATATTTATTCGTTGTAACTTCTTAAGTTGTGCCACCATTTTTAAACAGTCTATTTAAAAGTAAACATTATAATCATATAATTTATGTTTTGCTTTGCGTCAAGACTAAGTTTCAACAGTTTCATATCACGTATAATGTTCTAGGGTATTTTAATATTGTAAATGTTAGTTTTTCACTATATGCATATTAAAAGTTAAACATAACTGTTTCGCAGTTTTAACAAATTGTCTTTGAACTAGTTTTATTTCTAGTAATTACGTACAAGAAAACCTAAACGTGTTTCACGCCCAGAGCAGGTCACTGGTTTTGTGATGGGTTGCGGACAGCTTTAGTAGATAATACTTGACGTTTAGATTGTAATTTTAAATACGTCTTATAAACGCATTGATTATCGGATGAAAGGTAAACCGTAGGGCGTAGGCATGAGTCTCACCGGTAAACTAATAAATCATGCATGTTATATTGACAACTTTCAAAATTGATAAATTAAAAATCTACTTTAGATGTTAAAAATGCATTTGTTTGACGAAAAAACTGCATATGAAAACATAAAATTAATGTAATCATTTTTTCTTCATCAATATTGTACCAATATACTATCAACACCTATTTCACTAAACCCAATGTTTATGAAAAGTACAAAATCTCTTATATTATATAATCGTAAACGACTACAACAAAAGTCAAAAATATACCTATATAATAAACTTTGGTGACAAAAATGTCTCTCACCCTCGATCAATGATGTGCTTTATATAATATTGACATCGGTGATCCGTTTTATTTTTTTTTTCAGCATAACGCACAGTGGCCATGTCACTGCAGAATAATCTGTATGACGACGGTGGTGGCGGCGTTGGTGGCAGTAAAAGTGGTCAGCTGAACATGACTGCGGAAAATGCGTGGGACAACGACTTCATAATGCCCAAACGGGATCCTCTGTACATAGTCGTGCCCATGACCATTATGTACTCGGTGATATTCGTGACAGGTGTCATAGGCAACTCGATCACCTGCATGGTGATCGCCAAACATAAATACATGCACACAGCCACCAATTACTATTTGTTTAGTTTGGCCGTGTCTGATCTCATACTTCTGGTGTCCGGGTTACCGCAGGAAATGTGGTCCATTTGGTCCAGGTGAGTGACGATAACGACGCACAAAGCTTAAAAATAAATGAAAACTCTTCTGCGTTGGAGATAAAATTGGTAAATCTAATATGAGTTTAATGACGTTATTAGATTTTCACATTTGGTACCACTATATTATTAAATCAACGAGATATACCATCGCCCAATTACAAATATTTGTATAATATTGGATGGTGAAATAATGATCAACCGTGTTGACGTGAAAATTGTTTCAGTCTTCAACCATTTAGCCTGCAGGTTTCCAGCCTATGATGTAGTTAAACTCTAGAGCGGTATTATAGGTACCTAAAGTTATATTGAGTCTTTAACAGGCGACGGTAATAAATAAAATCTCATCCTGCAGGTTTTGAAACGAAGGCAGTGGAGGAGTATAATAATATATTATATACATTGTAAATATTTCAATATGTAACATGTGGGTTGGCGAGTATGGACGAGGACGGGGATGTTCCGTTTTTATGTTTTACCTTTTGGCTTTTGCATAACCCAAGTGCGTCCACAGTCCGTAATCAAAATTTTTCAAAGACAGAACCGACGATCGACTACTCGTGCAAATGTACAATATTAAATTCATAGTTTTTACAACAACGGTTGGATAGATGGTGGGGAATGGTGGGGGGATAACGCATTTTATTTCAACTTCGATAATTGTACAGAACATGACTGGGTCTCATTCGCGGTCAATAAGTGTGAGTAGTCAGTGAACTGATGCGCGAAACAGTGCCATAATAGACAACACGTATAGTTACAACACGTCATGACGCGTCATGTTTTTAGTTCAAACAATTTTAAAAAAATGTCAAAAATGATCTTTTTTTTCTCGGGACGCACTCGGGAGATTAAATAAGGGACCCACGAAGACACCCTGTAAAGTGTATAGTTGAGCTTATTATTGTGTCATGTTTCTGACGGAAACCTGTTTAAAACTACCTACCTACATCTATACGCTGCGTCGCTACATTATAATATTACATAATCCGTGTTGATGATATTACGATATTTACCTCGAATTCTATGACACGGTTAACTTTGGATAAAACGTAATGTTATTACATATCTGCAGTCACTCAGATGGAAATTATCAATTATCACTTTGTCGTGATTCTTCGAACGTGAACGATATGATATGCTGTAATGCTGTATACTTACCACAGATGTGTAATATATTAACTACACAGCAACCTTTGTGTTATAAACTGTGTAATGTATTGAAATTCGTTATCAAAGAGGTGTATGTTTACAAAATGTATATGAATGCAACATTACGCTTGCTATTCAGCGTACATACCGACATAATAATAATATACCTACAGATATAGAGAATATATATTATATATATCACACATATTATTTTACCTATTTGATAGCAAACTGTATGCATGTTAACATGAAGACAGCTATATATATAATGGTTAGTGGTGTAGTGTATAATAGGTAGGTACTATAATATTTTCATACGACTCGTCGGAAACGAATAAAATTAACTGCGTATTAGGCTTTATATGTGACACATATAGTTGCTCAATTTCAAACTTAACCTCCCATAATAATATCATATTTCTTATTGACATAATTGTATTTAAGATGAAACGATTGGGATGGATTACATATTGGAACACTAAAATACTAGAAGGTTACACTGCAACGGAAAACTCAGTCGTATAGAATTGATTAAAATGCGTGATACCTAAATTAAATATTTAATATATAATAATATCGTATATATCCAATTTATTGTATCTATAAATTATTAAATTGTAATAATAATATGTTTTATTCCATCACTGAAGACAATAATTTATTTCACAGGTGGGTGGGCAAATAGTGGCAGTTCTCCCTTTCCATTATTTAAGTATGATAATTATCTACTAATATTTCTTCGTGGGTTCTATTCGAGATATTTGTTTAGAATGAGATTTTTTTTTTTAACTATTGATTATTTGAAATTTAAGCGAGGGAGAAATTACGATTTTTAAAAAATAAAAATTGATTTCGCTTTCCTCGATAATTTCTTGTTGCCCTTGGCCGAATATAATCGAGGACTAAAGAATAAGTACACCTATTGTCTACGGCAGTCACGTGCAGTAATCGTTAAGCTTTTATAGATAGGTACAGTTTAGTATTTTCGATAATACCTATACTCTACAACAGCTGTCGGTTTGTAGTTTGGCATTTTGAACTGCCGATACATCTGTGGTATATTTTACATGGTTATCAATGTCTGCATTCAAACAATAAAAGCACTTTGTCTGATGATAAACTTTTTCGAAAAAATATTTAGCCAGCGACTAGTGGAGAACCGAAACATAAATGTTCCGCTCGAAATATAAAAATCAATCATTATAATATTCAAGGGTCACTGCAGTGTCAGCCTACGCGCTAAACCTGCAATAAATCGTAAACAATTAATGCGTTGATAATAATTTTCAGATACCCATACGTATTTGGTGAAATATTTTGTCAACTCCGAGGTCTGTTTTCCGAAATGTCTGCCAACGCAACAGTACTTACCATAACCGCGTTCACGGCCGAACGGTATGTGGCTATTTGCCACCCATTCATGGCGCAGAGCATGTCAAAACTTTCCAGAGCCGTAAAACTGATCATCATCATATGGCTGGTCGCTGTATTGTTTGCTATACCCCAGGTGAGTTCCAGCTGAGACTTAATACCTATTATAATATCAAAAGATAACACTTAATACCGATTGATAAAAACCGGATCACGATACTATCAAAAGAAAATACTACAGTATTATAATAATGATAATAATAATAATAATAATAATAATAATAAGAGATGTTTATTAAATAAATAACACTCCAAAGAGTATAAGAGTACAGTAAGTGAAAAACAAAATTATTTTATGTTAATTAAATTAACATTTAAAGATACTAACTGAATACGTATCGAATACAAATTATACATAAAATATTTAAATTATAAATACAAGTTTTTAGCTTAGAACAGGAACCGAAATAAAAATCAAAATTATGAATTCGATTACACATTACTGGTAGGTAACACTCCAGAGTTTTTATAAAGTCTAGTTTTTAGTGAGATACTGTTAAACAATGTTAACAGTCTCATCAGTATTATTATAAGGGTATACAGTTTTATGGGCTAAAAACGTAAAAAAAATTATTGGATCTTTCTAATTTATTAATTAAACCAGGTTGATGGGATTCCCTAATACCGTACCATAATCAAGTAATGATCTTACTAGCGTGCAATACAATACTTTCACACAAAATAAAGCAGGTGCGTTTAATGAACCCTAAAACACATAGACTTTTCCCATAAATTGAATTAATATGGGCATTAAAGGATAAATCGGCTGACAGGATGATACATAGATCCCGAAATTGATTAACAGAGTTAAACAGAGCGATATATCTACCACTAATAAAATACTGAGAACTAATATAAAATTTAGACTGATCAAATTAAATAAAAACACATTTAGAGGTATCCAAAGACATGCCATTTAATGAGCATCTTACAGAAAATTGATCCAAATCATGTTGCAGGAAATTCATATCGTTGGTAGAATGGATTGGCATGAATATTTTCATATCGACCGCAAATAGTAACAACTTACAAGTTTTAAATCATTTATTTAGGTAATTTACAAATAAAATAAAAAGCAATATTGTCATAGTTATTCTCGATGTCGTAAAATATATGATGAACAAACGTAAGTTGTGCCCAATGAAGGGAGCAAATCGTAAATTTCACCCCAATACAGTTTGGTATAAATGACTGTGTTTTATGTTATAAATTGCATACATTATATTTTGAGGTAATTATCCAATTTCTAAGTAATAAATGGAGCCCTGCAGATAATACCTACCTACCTATAATATTATTTTAATGATAACCATTTAGCATTATCTATTTTTATTTTATAGAGGAGTAGAGGGACACCTACTTGGCGATACCTATCCTCCAGAAATTGTTTTTTAGTTTGGTTAAGATTAAACATGTAATTTAAAAAAGTGGGTACCGCTCTGGATTCATATTAAGTGTCGTGTATAGGTCACTGTAAATTGTAATGTACCTATATTGGATATGTTAAATTTGAACTCAATGATATAAAATATTTGCATACGAAAAATAGTTCTAAGCGATGACTGCTAAAGATTACCAAGTATATGTTATTATATTATTTCTACTAAAGTAATTTATTTTACTTTAGTTAGTAAAAAAGTAGCTCCGATCGATGTACTGATTTGTCAATGATGTATAAGTTTTTTTTGTTTTGTGTAAGTTACAAGTGTACACGTTTTATAGTAGAAAAAGTGATATGATATTCAACTTTGAAGATGTTCACTTTGAGGGGTGGTTTCTTATAAAAATTGAATCTATTTGGTGCTAGGCGAGCGAAGTGATCGAGAGAAAGAACTGCCTATATATAGTAATTTACAAGAAAATAATCAATATATACGAATATACGATAATATACGATCAATGACAAAAATCTGAAGTATTACGCAATTTACAACTACAGTTTGAAAATGAGTTGCTTACTACAACTAACAACTATTTTAGTGCAGCAGTGTGCTTACTATACCTGTCTTTCCCTGAAGGCAGTACCTATTCCAAAAATCTACATGTCATATTATGTTCGGATTGTACAGTTAAAATCTTAATTTTTTAAAAAAAACGTAATGTACTAGAAAACAATTTTATTTAACGCTTTAATAATAAATAGGTATGCTGTTAGCATTCGATAGTCACAAGTAATAAATGTTGAGAAATAATATTGATGATGCCGAGTTCCAAGTCCCGTTAACGTGGCACTCACGTGTAAAGGCGTTATGTGCTGGTTATATTTTCGAAGCCTTCGTTTGATCGCGGTTAACAATTAATCAAAATACTGAAGCTATGGTTGTGGGTCCGAAGAGATGAACTGCAACGCTATTTAAAAAATATAAACTCAAATTTATCTGGTCGATATACATATTTTTTTTTTAGTAGATCAGTTTAGTGGACTTATTTTTTTAGTCATCTTTTATTGCTCTCTTTGTTATTTTTGTACAATACCCTTCTCTAGTTAAGGTCGACAGTATCGTCTTTAATATTTAAACATTATTACAACATTCACAATTGTTGTTGTGTTTGATCTCTAATTTTCACAGATTATCTTTGTATGCCCCTATTATTATTATAAGCCTACAAAGTTTGAGGAAAATCCCTTTAGGTTGATAATTAATTATCGTCGGTATCTAATAGGTGAATCATTTCAATGCAGTGGGTTGTTTATCCGTTTATTCTGCAGTTTTCTTCCACATAAACAACAGATGGGTCAATTATGTAGGTTGATAGTTCTATCATTTGTTTAATATAACATTACGATTAAATCTACGAGCTGATTTAATGGCCACTATATATTATTTTATAATCGTACGGGTGTTTCGTTCATAAATTTGTAAGATTTTATTTATGGGTTGTAAAAAATAATACATCATTAAATGAAAAAATGTCTTCCTATATAAAAAAAAAGTATGAAAAACTGCAACATTGTGTGAAAAAATAAAGTATAAAATATTATTATATTGTATATTTTGAGTACATACACATACCCTATTTTTTTCCACTGATTTGTATTAATATACTCGTAACGGGTTTTAAAATTAAATTATATATTTTATGTACTTCAAACAAACAACTTATCCAATATATTAATTACGTAAAGTACACAATTTTTCTTAATCTGGAATGGAAAAATATTTTTAGCAATTTCAAAATACGTTATTATTGTTGTTTCAAACAAACAACTTCATCTACCAAAAATTATGTTTAACTGTCAAAAACATTTATTTTAGAACGATTCAATAAAATTAATCAAACCCACTACCCACATATTCTTATGTATAGCTGTTTGTCACTCATGACTCGTGACTAACATTTTACATTTACACAAACCATAATTCAAGCTACAATCGCTGCACACAATATACTATTTTGAACGCTTTATGTAGAGGCTACATTATATTAAAATTAAATTATGTTATCATTGTGTTCAGTTGAAATGATCAGTACATTTCTAAGTATAAGTCATAAACCGAGGCTGTTGAAAGCGACCGATTTTTAAGGGGTAGGATTTGAGCGATATTCTATATCCATCGTGAGTAAATGTGTGACTGTGTGTGTAGTAACTAGAGACTGATCATTAGTGTGCGTGAGCTCCTTGAACGTTTTATGTAATTAAAGATAAACTACTGCTAATATTCTTGGAAATCCTCACTATGTTTAGTAATCAAAAAAGTTTCAACATAAAAGCCCCAATAAGTGGAAGAAAAATTCACCCAGTACCAAAAGCCTGATTTTAATTTTGAAAACATATTAATTAAGTTCCTTGAACATTTTATGTAATTAAAGATAAACTATGCTAATATTCTTGGAAATATTTTACGTACAGTGCACAGTGCCACAGTCACAAGTCACTATATTTTGCAATCAAAAAAGTTTCATATGAAAGCCCCAATATGCGGAAGAAAATTCATCCAGTACCAAAAGCCTGATTTTAATTTTGAAAACATATTTGAATTCCTTGTTCTCTTTTATAGGTTATGTAGAAAATACATTTTTGATTTATTGTATTATTTTATAAGTATAATGGTACCAAATTATTTTTATTTTTTTTTTTCAAATTTCATTTTTGCCTTAGTGTTCCTATATGTTAAAAAAAATTCATTTCCTACAAAACACAAAGAAGTATAGCGAAAAAATTAAAATATTTTTTTTAAATTAAATTGAAAGTTCATTTTTTTCTTCCATTTATTGATCTAAATACACGAACAATTGCGAGCTTTCTACAGCCTTAAACCGTTTTTAACATTTATTAAACAGTTTATTTTATTTTAATTTATTCCAATTTTAGTAATCACAGAAATATATTTTTTTTCTTAAAATAACCGCAAATTGTTCCATTTAAGTAATTGGTTCGAGCAAACTAATATGTCAGTTAACCACGTTGAATATGGTACTATAGAAATAATTACAGTTTTAATTCACTAGGTATTGTTACGTTCATTTTAAACTAAACGTTTAACCACGAACAGTGTGCATTGAACACTACATTAAACTTTATTAGATCTTAACAAAATATCATTTTATTGGTGGTATTGATATAATGATATGATCTTATAGGTTCGTTACTTTAAAAAATTTACAAATTACGAATATATTTTACATCAAAATAAAACTTAACCAACCTATTAATTTTTTTTTTATAAACAATAAACATTTTAACTACTATAGTTGAATACATACCTAAACTGTTTCGAGAAAATGTAATAAAAAACTATATGTAACGCCTTATGACATAATTTAACGTATTCAATTCAGAAATTTTAATTTAGAAAAACACTTTTTTCAAGTCATATGTAGCATGTAGGTACAATGTAGTTAAAATATACTTTAACTTGATATAAAACACAATTTAGATATTCATTGATATGAGGTCTTGGGAATAAAAAATTTATTTTCTTCACTTTAGTAATAGAAGGGCAAGTATTATTATGCTAATAAGACTTGAACACGGCCCACGGGGCTTTCAGGGTTTTTGGTGCTTGAACCCCAAATATTTTTTGCGATAAAATGGAGCACGATAAATTCAAATATAATGTACCTATTACACTATATCACAAAAATAAGTTATAAAACATAATACCTATAATAAAGTCTATAATTTTTTTAGTACTTTACCTAATTAATATTATTTAATTTTAATAGTATAATTACAACTTTATAGATGGGCTCTCAGTCTCGGAAAATATTTTTAATATAGATATTTTCTGGATTTAATTTCTAAAATTTGATTCGGACAACTATAGCTATCTTATAATCAAAATTCTAGATACTCTGTCAACTAAATCTGTGTTGAGTGTTCTGACGCATGTTTACCTTATACAGTTATACCTATATATGTGTCTGTTCTACGCATTACAGAGAACTATTTTTCACAAGACGCAGAACTGGCATTGGAATATTATGCTGCGTTCAATATTTTATACATATTAGAAAACACAGATTTTTGGATTACATGTTTTAAAATATGTTTCATTGCAATACTGCAGGTCTTACGATTTTCTATCGGCACTTATTATTAAAAAGATTCTTTGCAACCGACATTTCTGGTTTTAGTACACTTTTGTCAATATGAATCCTGAAAATACAATAATAGAAGTACAATCGTATCATCTGCATTAATTTATGTAAAATAATTGACTTTATAGGAAGCATTCACCTGATATCAATTTAAAGATTATTATTTTATTGATTCATTTTTTCTTTTAGTCAAGATTAATTAAGTTGTCGTCAGTTCGGCACTTACTATTTGTATAGAGACTTACAAACAAAAATTAGGTTTTCTTATTTATTGACATTATATTGTTAGTTTCTTGAAAAAATGTGTGATGTAATCAACCATTCTATAATTACCATGTTCTACTAATACTTAATTAGCTATAATCACCTTAAAAAACCTCAATTTAATTTGCTTAATTTTTAACTCGAGGGAGGCTAAATTCAAAACTGCGGGATGGAAAAATTATAACATGTCCATTTATTTCTACTAAAATCCGTCGATACGTCAAATCCTCAGGCGTTACAATTCACCGTCTCATCGTGGAACGGTTCGTCAGAACTGATGCAGTGCAATATCCGGAGCATACCTCTGATGGACACAGACATCGAACTATCAACCGTGTCGTTTACGCTGTCCACGCTGCTGTTTTTCTTGCTACCAATGACAGTGATCACCGTACTTTACGCACTCATCGGACTCCGCCTCCGGCGTTCCGACAAGTTGAAACGCACCATCACGGTACGATCGACACACGGCGAGAAAAAAATGTCGTCGCCTGAATACAGGGCCAACTCGTCGCCGAAAGTCCTCAAAATGCTAGGTAAGTGCTATATTTTTTTTAAGTTCTAACACCGATGCATGCCTTTAGTATAGGTATACCTACTTCATATTTATTTTGTATGATTATAATATTATCTTAGATTATACACGCAATGATCTAAGGATTATATTATACCTACTATAATAATATATACTTTGTATACGATAATGCGATAATGTAATTAATAATTACTAATCACAAATATCAACATATGCATATATACTATAATCTATATTACACATTAAACATTATTAAAAGGTTAAATTTTTTTTTTTTGACATATCTCCGACCTGTCTTCGAATGATTGATTAATAATTATATTCAACTTAACGGTAAAATAAAAACAACACTGGATAATCCTATGGTTAATATAATCCTATAATAATATATGGCCACAATATGCCATTGGTAGTTATGGGTAGATATAGGTAAGTAAATTCTAACCTAGTTTTGAGGCCAATATACAAGTTATGTTGATAAGTTTTATTTGTTTTTTAGTTGATTTACTGTTGTTTAGCAGTATAATTTATTACATTGTAAATTATGTTATCTACACGTGTTTTGTAATATGTGAATTTGCCCGTTTAGGTGTTAATAAACAAATAGAAATAAATAATAATAATTTATTTAAAAAAATTGTCATACACGCTAATTACTCCCCACTCATATATGCATATACAATTAAAATATAATACTATATTATTGTTGTTTTGTTCTATACTGTGATCGCATCAAGCGATAACAGCTGAAGAGCTCGC
This sequence comes from Nasonovia ribisnigri, assembly GCA_027563435.1. Lineage (NCBI taxonomy): Eukaryota > Metazoa > Arthropoda > Insecta > Hemiptera > Aphididae > Nasonovia > Nasonovia ribisnigri. The sequence goes on along the minus strand of JANEHU010001462.1, from coordinate 37,131 downwards.
TTCGTCCACTCCTGTTTCTTATATATTAAAGCTTTGTTTAGTTTACTTTTTTTAAAGGTAATTGTTATTAGACTACTAAAACTTACTGGCAAAGAATAATTACTGACTAAGACTTAATGTGACAAGGAAAATCAAAAACAATTCCCGCATAGAAAGGTTTCTATAGGATTAATAATTGTTTATTGTTATATATCGGAACGAAAGTCGTTTGCAGTGAAAATACTTTCTTACCAATAACAATATATAACAGGCTATAACAATATATATTAATCTAAAATAATTTTAAAATTTTAGACGATGTTTTAATACGCCAACATATTTACTCGATATTATGTCAAGTTGTTTTCAGTATGGTAATCTTTTTATGTTTCTTCATAAACCATTTTATATCGATCTTTGCTAAGGTATAAAAACGGTTTCATCTTTATTGGGTTTCTTTTATTGTTAAGATAAATTAAGATAAATCTTATAGAGTTATATCTAATGAGACTTCTAATGGCCCCTAGATTTTGGCCCTTATTATTTACAGTTTTAACTACCTACTGTGAATGTTATGTCCAAGACCATTTATTTGCTAGAAGTCGATTAAATGTATTATTTATTGACTTAAGCGTGTTTTTCATATTAGCACACACGTTATAAATTTACAAACAATTAAATAAATAAATTGCATTTTTAGTTTTTACAGTAGATAACTCAGTTTTAGGCCTAGTTTTTGGATACAAATATATTTAAATACTAATAATGAGTAATGTAATGTTCTTTCTGCAGCCAAGTTATTGCAATATTAATTTATAGATTAGGTATGACAATGATTTATTTAGAAACATTAAAGAAATTCCATGACATCAATAACATATAAAAAGTATAAAACAAATTTTTCGAAGTATACACATAAATAGTAGATATTGATACATTAAAATTTATAGGAAAGTATTCTGAATTCTAATAGTTACATGCGGAATTGAAAAACATTTGAAACAGCCTATACAAAACCACTATAGAAAAAAATAATAAAAGTTTTATTTTTATTTTTTTATATATAAATGTATACCTGAATACTTCAAGCTATATAAAATATATTTTTTAAATAAACAAAACTAGACTGAAAATGAATATATCCTTATAAATATGTTACACGCTATACTACATTCACTACATATTTTATATATACATCTATTAGCATAAAAAGCATGCTGAACCTGAAGAATATCCAATATAATTATAATACAATTTACGGATTTAAAATGAATACATGTTAAGTAAAAACTAAAAATATATTTCTTTTAAGCAATATTAACATCGAAATAAATATTCACTCTAAATTTGTTCCAAAATAATTGTATTGACCTCAGGTATAGAATTCTAAGTTGACAATTATTTAAAAATTATCACAATATTATATAAAGATGTTTCAATTAAAAAAATTAACACATTATTTAAGCATTATTTTAGGTATTTTAGTTCCTATGTTAGGTGGTTAATTGATATAGTTAATAAAACTCAGGAATTATAATTATTTTCTATTGGCAATTATATATTTCATTCACAACAACTACCTATAGGCTTAAATTAGATTTATTAATTACTATTCAGACTATACCATAATATTATAGGAATTATTATATTTTATATTTTTTTTTTTGTAATCAATATAGGTAATTAATTAGTACGTAAATAACGTAAATTATTATATTATAGTCAATAAATTATTATAAAATATCTAACAGATATTTGAAAAATTTAATGGATTTTGGTAAAAGAAGATAAATGCTTTACAATTCATGACCATATTAAACTATACAAATTATAGTGTAAAATTCAAACGATCAACTACTGTGGTTTTCATCTAACAATTTAAATTATTGTTATATTATTATTAAATTAACGATATAGGGGAAAAACGGTAGTAGTTCTCTTGTATTGAATATTATATTTAATATAATATGTATTGAATGAATATGATTTTATTATTTGATTTGGTAGCACCTTAGGAGTAATACTGAGTGTTGAAATCGATTCAGTGAAAAAACTTTTCAGTCTGCTTTTATTGGAGTAAAAAGATAGGTATAGTGGTGAAGAAAGATCTTACTCCATGCAGTTGTAGGTAAAACAGACTAATGTTAAACTCCAAAATATTGAAGTCCATACTTTTTGTTTTGAAATATTTTTTTATTTTTCATAATAATCACTACAATTTTTAATTTATTTCAATTACTTTTCAAAGTTAAAACATTTTACTAAAATAATATTGCATAAAAGGTCTTTTTTTGTTCAAAAATTAGAAGAGGAGTAGCAGCGTAAATGTAGGTATAGGGTTCTATAAACTTTGTTTTTGCTCTCCTGACAAATGTACAGAAAAGGACTATTACCGGTTTTCCCCCGTACCTACCATTCAAATTATAATAATAATTAGAATATTAAAATACGTCGATAATATTGTATTTAATTAGTTTGACATTTCATAATCTTCGATATCAATGAGGGTAAAAGTTTAATTATATTAATACTAAATAGTCATAATAAAATGTATATTTTATGTGTTTACATTTTATGTAGTGCACAAAGTACATAATCTTACGGGTCAATTTTAAAACTAATTGTTACCATAAAACAACGGATATTGTCAAAATAAAGTGCTTTCGGTGTTAATGTAATTTTATTAAGGCTAATAAAACGTTGAACAATCTTATTTTTAATTAATTTATAGATTTACTTTTTTAATAAAGTAGGTAGGTAGATTTGTACGTTTAGTGTTGTAAAATATTTGAGTACTAGTATTTAAACACTTTTCGAGTATTCATTGTAATTACCGATTAATTTTTTAATTACTCTTGAATATAATTATTGAAGTAGGGAATCCAAATAGAGTATCATGATATTCATGATATCAAATACAGATAATATAATAGAATACTTTTTATTTTTTTAGTGGGCCAAATATGATCACATGGATTTAAAAAAAAAAACAGATAACAATTTAGTAGGTGAATGGTATTCATTTAATTTTGGTTAGAATTACATTCTTTGTAACAATACATTTTTTTAATACGTTGAATCTTGTTATCTATTTTACTTGATTATATTCATTATATTACAAAAGGAACAACTCGTTAATTTTGCACAATTATTACCTAGTTAAATTGATGAAGTAGTTTAAGATTACAATTCTTACTGTCTAAAAAATATATAAATTATAATAAAATATATTATTATAACCTGCAATCAAACGATATTTATAATTAGTATTATAATTTACACGATTATTACATAGTTATTATAAACTGTAATAACTTACAGGTATACTTATATATACGAATATATATTATATATGTATAATAAATAGACGATAATAAAAATTATAATCAGATTTATATTTTATTTATTTTTCGTTGTCATGGACATTTCGTGTCATTTGCATAACTTCGTTACACATTTTTGGGGCGTTGTACCCTCTGTAAAGAAGTTTCAGTTCAAAATTTAAATATTACAGTATAACTGTAGTATAGGTAGTTAAAAACTTTTTCACGAAGGTATAGGTACTTTTTAATTTCAGTGGTATACGAAATAAAATAACAACTTTTATCATTGCGAACTTATAAATAAATATATTGCCAATACAATCATAGCAACATTATATGTATGAAGAATATTTCACGAGTAGACTTTCAACCCTATATGTAATATAAATAGTTAGATTCATCTAGAAATCGTCAATTCCCGTAAGATGGAAAAAATATACCACTACAAAAATTTTATTTTCTTCTTTTTTTCTGATTTGTTATATAAATATTCCCATTTCCCATGCACACCTCCTATTTGTTTATAACAGTTTGAAAATTATATTAGTTACAACAATAGTTTATCTTGAAATTAAAATACTATGAAAAGCCATACAAACAAAGGAAAGAAAAGTTTCAGTGGAACAATGGGGGTCTATAAAAATATGTTTATATTAATTTTATACCTATACATTTTGTATAGTTTATACAAATGTGAAATGTTATTTATTTATATGTTATTTTGACCACGGTGGGTGCATATAATATTATAATGCAAATCATTAAGTAAAATTTATTTAGGCAACATTTTCCATTTTATTATGATGGTTGGATATTCCTATAATCATATTCCAAATCTAAAAAGATCTTTCTGAATTTCGTTCGATATTTCTTTCGAAAATCGCAAAATCGTAAGCTAATATAATATGCACCTCTGTTCTTCTGTTGCGACATAATATCATTGATTATAAATACTAGAATTTATAATCAATGATAATATGCTATGAGAAAAAATACTGTTTACTATTTAAGCCAAACAAGAACAATTATTAATCGTTTGATAATTTTCAGTGGCCGTCGTTGTAGCATTTTTCATCTGTTGGGCCCCGTTTCACGCGCAAAGACTTATCGCCATATTCGGGTCTAGTCACGCATCGTCCGGAAACTTGGACGTGGAGGACATACCGTTTCTACATCAGCTGTATGGAATTTCCACATACATCTCCGGCGTGCTCTACTATGTGTCTACTACCATCAATCCAATACTGTACCATATCATGTCACTGAAATTCCGTGGAGCTTTCAAGGTATGTAGGTAGTTACCAACGTTACCTGCACCCTTGTCCTTGACTGGGATTCGTGTATTATAATATAATTATAGACCGATTCTAAGAGTATAATAATAGCTATATACCTTTACAAAGTAGCTATACCTATATATATATATATATATATTACTCATTAATAATGACTTAAGCGGGAAATATAATAGTATAATGATGTTATTATTATATATAAATACATAAATACAACTATATTACCTATAATAAACTAGTAATTCTCTATAGTTGCTAAACTTATGAAACAATAATTAATTATTAGTTTCACCGACTAAAATAATAATTTCAATGCAATTAATATCATTAAGTAATGAGTATCTGTTACCTATATATTGTGAAATATGATTATATACTCAATGATAATATTTACAATATAAATTATGAAACAATTTACGCTATAACAAAAAAAAAAAAAAAAAAACAAAAAATACAATTAAAATACAAAATACAAAAAAAATAAAAATAAATGTAGGTATATTTGATTAGTTTTTAGATGTAACGCACAATGCAGTTTACCCATCTCAGTGGCCTTAGTATACACGTTATGCTCCATTATATTACGTAAATATGTAAGAGGTATGTAGTATTGTAGCTTTTACAATATGTATATTAAAGATACTTCGTTACCAATGTGCTATGCTACTGTAATTACTAATTTATATACTCTCTATTAGGTCTAGTTAACTACCGTCCTACGGCACAGCATACAATAGAAGTGGCAATTTAGTAGTTTGACAATATAAGATAACATTTTACAATTCTGTATATTGCTAACTTATAAACACAATTACCACATTTCACTATTTAAATTTCGATGGATTGATTATTGTTGTCTACTTCGCATTAAATATTCAGGAAATACGCAATAATTTCTACCGAAAATGCAATCATCTAAAAAAAGGGGGTCAAGTGGATGTCGCTCTGCTGTACAGTAGGTTAAAAGTAGATCACTGTATAATGGATGGTATTAAATTTGAATTCAATGATATAATATCATTGTATACGAAAAACGATTCTGAGCGGAGACGGTATGTCAGTGTAGGATATTTTAAATTATATTGATATTGTTATTTTACGGTAGCTGCTAAGTTGAATTAATATTATTCATATTATTTAATTATTAACCTAAAATTATCAGTGATGCTAGAAAAATATTATAATATATACTTTTAGCCGTTAAAATTGATTTTAATATGTAATTTCGTCCAAATTTGAACTTAAAATATCTGTAAAAAATAACTGTGTTTATATATTTTTTAAATTTTTTGTTTACAGTATGTACTATTTATTAGAATCTTTATTTTAAATTTTCAATCCTTAGTTATAAAAACTGACCCTTTTTTTTTAATTGTTTAATTACAATGGTTGATAATTTTCGAGATTTTGATGAATTTTGTCAAAATTCGAACTTTAAATGCTTATAAAAAAAATGCGTGCTTATGTATTTTTAATATTTTTCAATTGCTCTTGTAACAATATATCAGGAGCCTTGTATTAAATTTTCATTATTTTTGGCCCAACAAATAAAAATGTATTGGTATTTATATAAAAAAAAACTAAAAATATTGAAAATTTTAATGATCCGTAAAAACAGTCAAAAACAGTCAAAACTTATTCAAAATTAGATGGTGTATAAAAATTGCTTATATAAACATTCAGTCAAAGTTTTATGTATCTACCGTCATTTCTTTTAGTGTTATACCAAAAACCAAAATCGATTTGGTCGAAAATTGGTTTTCCGTATTAATAATTTCCTGTTTTTCCCTTAATTTTTCATTTGTTTTTCACGGCGCTTTTGAAAACTACTGGGAAATTTTAACTTCTGACCTCCCAAAGTACCAACTAGATTCAATTTCCTATCAGAAAAGGTATTATTGAAAAAAATCGAAGCATTGTTACAGTCCTGAAAGGTGATGACAGACACAAAAAAATAATAAATAAATTTAAAAATTTAAAAATTTAAAAAAACACACATCATTGTAAAATCAATACATTCATCACTCCGCTCAGAATCTAAAAAACCCAATAGATTAAAAGTTTCGGGACTTTGTTAATATTTTATTTTGTTGAAATCATCTGAGTAATGCATATCAAGACAATACCGCTATTGTACAATACCTTAATACTCTATTGCAATACCTTTCACGGGTCGTAATTTTTGAACTAGTCCCGTATTATTGTATTAAACGGATGAAAACTCCTTTTCATTACATTGTTTTCGATTCATTGTTATTTGTTGTACTTGTGTCTTGTGTCTTGTACGATTTCAAATGTGTAGACTGTAGGTACATTTAATAAGTTATAAGTTTATAGTCAATAGAACAGATACCAGTCGAACGCATTTTCCCTCTCTAAATAACCATAACATAAAACCATTAACTCTGTCCTCTACATTTGTTTATATAATATAAAAAATCTAAAACCAATAACTCAGAATCAATTAAATGTTTAAACTTTATACCAATTTTGTATCGTACCATGATTAATTATTCTTAGTATGGATTATATTTAATGAATAATATATTAATAAATAAAGCTTTTTTTGTCTCAGATTCTACGAGCATAGAATGTATAGGTAAATGATGTTTAGAAATTTGTGTTTACTTATAACATCAAACATGAGCCTTTTTTTAATAAAATAAATTAAAAGAGTTTACGATCGGTTTTCACACAATAAACAAATATACTACGGTGCACAACATTGTAGGACATGATGACGTGAGAGAAGGGAGCATAAACGATAGTTCAAAGATTTAAACTCTGTTGTGGAAAGGGGCTAAATTCAAATATTTTTTTCCGTTGAGATATGTCTAATACGAAATTTAACACGTATTTAATTAAGAATTTATCTTGGAGAAGTACCATTGTTTTTTTTTTAAATATAACGATTTATAACATAATATTATAATATGTTTGGAATTCAATCGTTATAACGTTAAAACATTTATAAAAAACTGTAAAGTAGTATATTTTGTACGTTTTGACAAATATAAAGCTATGAACATTATTCTTACGTTCCTCCCAGTTTTTCTTTTATTCAATTTAAAATGTATAATTTATAAACACTTACACCATAAAATATAACATAATACAATAATGCAATTAGGTACTATTTTAATTTTTGTCAACAACTTTTTTTAAAGGTCTAACGTTTTAAGCAATTATATCTTATAATCTACCAGTTATAAATAACTCATAACTCCATTCAGAACCATTTCCTCCAGTTACTTATCATAAATGGATATATTTTAACTTTTAAGTTATCATTAGAAAACGCAAATAATGGTGAATTTTTTAAATATACATTTTACTAAACAGTCGTACTTAATCTAATAATGTATATTCACTTTGAAATGATTAAATATAAAAGCTTTTTTGGTAATAAAAACAAATCCTGAATAGTGAATCAATTTTAAAAACAAATCGGCAAATACAGTGTTGTTGTTTCAATTTGAATTAATCAACATCTCGTAATTATTGAATGTATAAATTCATAATTCTCATTACATGATTTTAAACCTTGAAGAGGCAGTTAAAATGTTCTAGTCGAATTCCATATCCATATGCAATAATCAATTGATAAGTAGATACGGCCGTCGGCCGTAAGGGTTACGATTTATAATAGAAAATTGTTGTGATACTTAACAAATTACGGTCATTGATATCGAGACTTCTTTAAATATTAGGTTTCAGCTAATTATTAAATGTTGATAGCAATTAATTAAATTTGCATTTTCATTATCATCGTGAAATATTGACGGATTCAAGTTTGAATAATCACTCTATAATCAGTATTGAAGAGAAAAAATAAAAACGTTTTTAATCCATTAAACTTTTTATACTTTTTATTTTATGAAAACATACAATTTACAATAATGTATTGTAACAACTGCTGTTTAGAAACTGCGAATATGTATATAATACGTTTCATTGCGGATTCGTCCAAAATATAGCTACCTATGTCATTCAATAAGAATATACATTTTAAGGTAACTAATAAGTTACAAAAATAGAAAATGTACGAAATCGTGTTTGTTAGATATTAAATCTGTTTTCTACATATTTATCATCTTTGGTCTGGTCGTAGTTACGACCAATACTACTCACAAAATATGTAGGTAGTAGGTACCTATTTACGATAACGATAATATTGTCTATTTTATAACTTTAATTATTATTTATTATACATATTTACATCGTTTGATAAACTCAAGCAAAATAAACACACTTGTCACGTGACGGCTTTGTTTTTTTGTTGTTGTCCACTTATAATATATATCATCCTTTAAATATAAAAACCAAAAAACGTGTAATTTTTAAGGATCCGGCTGATATTTATATTTCTTTTTTATATCTTTTACAACATAACTATATTTTTTGGCTGTAGTCATAAACTCATAAAATATGTGTAACACTAGCTATAACTGATGAAATAAATCTGGAAAATTGAGACGACTAGGTAATAAAGTTAAATATCTGGTCGGTAACCTAGCCGTAAACACTGAGTATATATATTTATTTATAATACATTTAAATTAACTCTAACTCATGTTACATAATAATTCAGTATTTTTAAAGAATTTAATTATTTAAAATTGCTTGGGTTAAATTTCTCAAACCTACTCATATTCAACCACGAAAAAATAGTTATGTGGTGAAAACATACAAAGTAATACATGAATAATGTTTTATTAGTAAATATTTTTTATGCTATAATAATAAACGAATAATAATACAAACAAAATTATAAAATAACACAAAAATAATAATTTTATATTTTTTTTTACCAATTGTTATAATGTAATAAGAAATCATGAATAAGTTTAACTTGATTATGAAACGAAATATAATCTTCAAAATATTTCAAATGGCGGTGTTCTATCTTTTACCATAACTTACGCAGTAAAATCGCTCACCGGAGTTTAAAATACTATATTTCTATATTATAATATACATACCTTTTTAAATAGATAATAATAAATTCAACATTTAACTTTTTTGTTATTAGTGTTATTGCAATCTTCTTTATACTGTTAAGAATTATTTTCATCATTATTCGTATAATTTAAATTGCTACGTTAAGATCAAAATATTACAGGCTACAATAACATCAAGAATAAATTATCATTCAGTACCTATACTGACGTATAACACATCACTATAATAATACATTTATAATATTATTATAATATATACGTGCCACATGCTCATTACAAGACAATAATATAGTTAGAGTCTTATAGATTACCTATTAGTCTGTGTTTTTAAATTAATCATTTAACATATTAAACTATTATTAATATGAGAAACATCTGCGTTAAGTTTCGTAATTTATATTTTATACCAAAACCACACGCCGTGAATGTCGTGATTATAAATAGATTTTTAACTAATAATTGACGTAAGTTGGAACATTTTTATACATTTTTTTTTTCAATTTACCTTCTATAGAATCAAATCAATAGCATTATAAATATTATGTTAACGCTTATAAAATAAGTCTTAAAATGACAAGTCTACCTATTATAATATATCTATTTGTGATTGCTCAAGTGAACAAAAGGGTTTGTGCACAGTACCTAACAATACACTTACAACGGTTTACCTTTAAATTATTAATCATTTCTGACGAGCAATGTTTTCCAACACAACACAATACATTTATTTCGAAGACGAATAATAATTTATATAACACCTTAAAATCCAGGGACCTTAAGACCCGTCGCCGGGGAACTAACTATTATTTAGTATATATACTGCAGGTGTACTTGATATTAATATAAACAAACAATTAATCAAACTTATACCTACTTAGGTTATGTTAACGCGGTTTATGAGTATCTACACGAGAAAGCTATATATTACAATTGAAGGTTTTAAATATTATAGTGATGGTATATAATATATTATAAACAGAAATAAAGTGCGCTACGCGTACAGGTGTGACGAAGATATTCTGAAAACAGTTTTTAGTTATTATGAAAGTATTATATTAAATTATTACGTGTGTATAGTTAGGTAGGTAGGTACTCTAATACATATTACTGTACACGAGCTAATAACATATTATTTTGTTTGATACTAATTGACGACGTATACTCAATAAACTGTTGTTCATTGGCGTAAAACTGTACATTGCCACACTTAAATTCAATCATGCAATACTCACTTTATTTATTTATACTTAGTTACTTACTTTGTTTATACTTACTTTTAGATTCTGAGCGGAGCAATGAATGTTTACGTACCTATATCGGTTTTTCGGTTTGACGACCAATTTGTTTTCTTCTTGTTATTATTTGTGTGTGTGTGTGTGCCATCACATTTCGGTGTCAAAAAATAATATTAATAAAGTCGAGTTATATGTTTAAATTATTTTTTGTACCCAATGATTTATTATTTAAATTTTGAATTAAAACTTAATACATCCATTACCTACGGGGTGACTTCCCCGTTTTTTTTTTTAGTCTTAAAAGACTCAGTTAAGAAGAATATTCAGAAAATCGAATCCAATAAAAGCATGAAAAATTCAAAACTTTATGACCAAATGCTGTTTCTGTTTATATACATTCAAATAGTGTCTGACGAACTCAACAGAACGCGCATTTTTGTTTAAAAATAAAGTATTGTTAATTGTTTATTCAGCGCACTGTACAATACTTTTTGCTCAATGAGTACTTTATACTTAAAAAATGTATAGGGTTGATACTATTGAGGACAAATCAAATTTAAATTAATGATTTAAGTAATCAATACCTGTATAATAGGTACAACGTTTCCATTACAGTTTTTTTTTTTTTTTGGTAATCATCTCTAAATATTCTGAAATTTAATTTTTGTTTCTCATTAAAAGTTGATACCACGTTTTATCAAAAAAAAAAAAACAAACATTGAATTATCTAGTGTGGGTATATTATGTCGTAGTGACTAGTAAACATCTATTTTATTTTCACGGTACAGTCTATACTGGCTTAATGTATGAAAATATACCCGTATAAAATATAAATGACTTTAATACATATATTACGAGCATACTTATAACATAGGCGAAGTCAGGGTTCTGCTTTTGGGATAATTTTGATGATAATTTATTATATAGAGCAGTTTTAACTAGGATCATAAGTTTGGTATATTATGCTGATACCGTGTGATGTCTATAATATTTTAGACTTTTAAATCAACCTTCATACAAATTACAATTTCAGTAAATGGTTATACGTTTTACATAATACGTTCACAGAACACTGAAGCCATTTTTAAATTTCCGTGAAATTGTTGAGAAAGACAGTAGCCCTTTTAAAATCCCCAACCCCTGGTTACTTCACTGCTTGTACACTCAAATTATGGTTTTATGAAGGTATAATAAATTCATGAAATACCTACACAATTTAAATATTATTTTTCACTATATTATTTAGGCACTATGTATAGGTAGACCGTTGATGATTATAATATTTTTATTCAACAATTGTAGGACCTATATATTCGTAAAGTAATAAATAAAATGAAACTGTTATTTCTTTGTTATTGAATTAGTTACAATTTACAATGATTTAACGTAACGGACTTTGTACTATAGTTTTCATAATCATTAAGACCCGAATAAAAATAACCGTTTTAATAATATATTTTAATGATAAACCAAATAAAATAAAGGCAGGTAAATGGATGTCACTCTGCTGTACAGTAGGTTACAAGTGGATCACTATATAATGGATGGTATTAAATTTGAATTCAATGATATAATATTATCATTATATACGAAAAACGATACTGAGCTGAGACGGTTTGTCAGTGTAGATATTTTATTTTATATTTATATTGTTATTTCATATTATTAATATAGTAGCCCATAAGTTGAATTAATATTATAAAATTACAACAAAGTAACTAAATTCTTGGTCATTTAATATGTAATTTCGTCCACATTTGTTCATAAAATAGCTATAAAAAAAAAAACTGTGTGTTTTTATTTTTGAGATTTTTTAGTTACAGGATAACTAATTTACGTGGAATCTTGTTTAAAATTTTCAATCCTAAGCTATAAAAGTTGAAAATGTTATCCATTTTTACTACAAAAATACTTTTCAATTTAAAATTTGATAAATGTTGTCAAAAATCGAACTTTGAATGCTTATAAAAAAAATTGTGCCTATGTATTTTTAATGTTTTTCAACTACTATGGTAACAATATATTAGAAGCCTTGTATTAAATTTTCAAACTTTTTGACCCAACGAATACAATTTTATTGACATTTATAGAAAAAAAGAATACGTCCGTAAATAGCTCAAAACGAAACAAAATATTTTGAAAATGTTATCAAGTATAGGAATTGATAATATAAACATATGATATAGATTTTAAGTATCTTTAGTTATTCGTTTTTGAATTAAAACAAAATAAGAAAATAGCTACATGAGAAATCGAGTGAATTTCCAATGTTGTAAGCATTTGAATTTCAAGCGCGCATAAAAATTTAATTTGATTTTCAGATGGAAATTTTTTTTTTTGAAAAAGGAAGGCAAACTTATGACAAATCTTGAATTAAATTTTCAAATCTTAGATTTAAAAGGAAAAAAATTATATGAATTTCTAACTGAAAAAATTTGCACATTTCCATGATTTTTAAGTATTTTGCTAAGATTTCAACTTTAAATGCTTATAAAAAAAAATTGTGACAATAGATTTTTAATATTTTTCAAAAGTCATTGTAACAATATATAAGGATCCTTGTACTAAATTTTCAAGCTTTTTTAACCAACAAATAAAATAAAGTTGACATGCATAGAAAAAAACTAAAAAAATAAGAAACTGAGTAAACAGTTCAAAATAATTTAAATTATTTTGAAAATTTTTTATCGTCTGTAGAAAATGCTAATATAAACAACCAGTGGAAATTGCATGTATCTGCGATCATTTGTTTTAGAGTTATACCAAATTCCAAAATCGATTTTGCTGAAAACCGTTTTTCCTTAATTTTTCTTCTGTTTTTCCTGAACTTTTGAAAACTATTGGGAATTTTAAAAATGACCTATGAATGCACCAACTAGATTTACTTTCCTATCAAACAAAATACTGTTGAAGAAAATCGAAGCTTTATTTCGACTACTTATCGTGTACACAGACACAAAAAGTAAAAAATAAACAAAATTAAAAAATAAATTAAAACACACATCATTATAAAATCAATACATTCATCGCTCAGCTCAGAATCTAAAATATACCTAAATTCTACATGGTCCGTAAAAAGCTCAAAAGAGTCAAAATATTTTCAAAATTGTATGGTGTATAGAAAATCTAATATAAACATTCGGTGAAATTTTTAAGTATCTACAGTTATTCATTTTTGAATTACAACAAAATAAGAAAATCGCTACATGAGAAATCGAGTGAATATCCAATGTAAAAATATGAACTTCAAACGCTCCTAAAAATTTATTTTGACTTGCTTTTAGATATTTTTTTTTGATAAAAGTAGAAACACTTATGATAAATCTTGAATTAGATTTTAAAATCTTAGATTTAAATAGAAAAATGTTTATGAATTTCTAACTCAAAATAATTTGCAAATTTTCGTCATTTTTACGTATTTTGTAAAAATTTGTACTATAAATGCTTAGAAAAAAGAATTGTGAATACGGATTTTTAATATTCTTCATCTGCCTTTTAAACAATATATTAGGAGTCTTCTATTACATTTTCAAGAATTTTTACCCAACAAATATAATTTTATTGACATTTATAAAAAAAAATACTAATAAAATTGGAAACTGAAAATATCCCTAAACATCTCAAAACAAGTCAAAATATTTTGTAAATTTTATCGTGTACAGAAAATGCTAATATAAACAACCAGTGAAAATTCATGTATCAACGGTCATTAGTTTTAGAGTTACACCAAAAACCAAAATCGATTTTGTCAAAAACCGATTTTGCGTAAAAATTCCCGTTTTTCCTTAATTTTTAGTTTGTTTTTCCTGGAGCTTTTGAAAACTATTTGAATTTTAAAAAAAATGACCTCCCGAATGCACCAACTAGATTCACTTTCCCATTGAACAAGATACTGAAGTTGAAAATCGAAGCATTATTTCGACTACTTATCGTGTACACAAACACAAAATAAAATAAAAATAAAAAAAAACACACATCATTGTAAAAATCGAGCGTTCAGAATCTATTTTTTTTTTTTATTGATCTTGAAATTTACAAAATTTCTACTTCGGCTACTAGGGCCATTAGCGTTATATAAAGAATTGAACACATGAGTAGGGATTATTCACAAACAGGCAAAAGCTAGTAGTTATGTGAGATTGATTTAAATTTCTGTTTTCATGGTATTAATAGATATCTGTAGTATATAATTTTTGTTTTCATCATAAAATATATTCATAGGTAGGTACATTAAATATGTTGACATTTTTTTTCAGTCCATTTTGTTATGATTTTGATCTATTTGAGTTCCATATTAACAAAAATATTGATAAAGTATTGATGCTATTTCGTTTAGGTTGACATTTTTTAAACTATTAATTTCATTCATAATAATTAATTAATGACAGTAAGTTATCATAAATCTGAAGTGAGATTAAGTTGGTTGATAAGGCCATAATTGTGTTTTACATACTTTAAGAAAGAATTTATATCAACAGTAAAGTTTTTGTTTTAATAAACCTACCTACCTATATTATTATTAATTGCATTTGTAGAGTGTTTGGTGTTTATGAGTAGCTTGTGAAGTTGTGAATAAGTTTGGTCGGAAATAGGTAGTATTATTTAAATTAGAGGGGATTTCAGATATTTGGTTGTACACTAGAACACTTGTACTTACATTAAATTGGTATCGGAATTTAAATCGTCTTTAGGTATAATTTTGTTTTAACGTTGATTGGTGATTGGTTATGTCATTTTGTATGTTTTTGAAAACCTTGCTCGGTAATTGTTGAGATAATCTAGAAAACACATACAAATTTTATGTTATTTAATATAATCTTAGATCTATCTAGTCATTTGAGAAGCTTTTAGAGATTTATTTATGAATAGAATTTTCTATGATAATTTAAATTGTCTTGATATATTTATCACTTTATCAGTTATTATTGAAATAGGTAGATAGAAATTCTTATCTCAAGGTAGGAAAAACAAGTACCAACCTAGTAAAATAGACAGTTGGTTTGTAAATTTAAATATTGGTTCGATACGATTTTGATTTGATTAAGGGCTGAGGAGGGTTGACTTCAAGGAAAAGCACGCTATAAGTATTAAGTACCTATTAAGGTGCATTCATATTTCGATTGTTTTAACGTTTGGCATGAAAAAAATGTAAGTAGTTATTTTTAGAATTAATTTTTAAAGAATAACGTAGAAAAAAGAATACTGCAAATTTAGACGCGCACACATATTATCAATTGTGGGACTATAACTACATCAAGTTTAGATTTAATCTTTTCTGTGCTACTACTGTCAACAGTTTAAACATTTTATTTAATTATTACGTTTATGGCAAAACACTGCAGTAATACTGACTCTGTATATTGACATTATACATTACTCGATAGAATTTTTGGTTGGGGACACTACACTATTTATACAATACATAACATGGACGATAAAGGTACATAAATACCTACTTTATATTACTTACCTACTGCCATGTTTTACAGAATAAATAAACATGAAACGGTGTGTTAATACGGTTGACGACGAGGTTTATTGTACATAAGAGATGTCGGTCAACTGATGATCGTATTAAATTTACATAAATATATTATACAGATAATCAACATTATTCTTTTCTCTCCTGTGCGAGGACATTTCCGGACCACAACAGCTCTACCCGCCGCTTAGCATAATATATAAATATATATTATAATATATTCTTGGTTACATCCATCATTCTCTACTATCTACAACAGTGATCCTTCAAAAGACTCTAATATTATTACCTATGACTAAAATAATACAACGTCGACCGCAAAATTACCTTAAGTGAAAAAGATTTTTAAAATCCACACAATTCAATACTACCAATTTACTAATTGCACTGTAAACGTCATAAAATAATAGAAACATTACCAATTAAATAATTACAACTGATTAATAACTTCTAAACTGACGGTTTCGACTTATAGATGAGCTAAATATGTTCATGAATCATGATCCCCTCTAATTATTGTCGATATCAATATATATTGTGGGTATTGCACTTAAAATTAACGAACTGCAGTCATCAGTCATCAAATAAATTAAAATTGGTTTCAAATTTATAAAATCAATATAATATAATCGCGCTTATAAAAAAAATAAATATTTTGTTTAAATTATGGGCCTATTGATAATATAGTTGTTTTTTAATGTTTTTACGCATTGGGTAGTTATTCTAACATATTTTTTTTTACATAGGTACGAATACACATACACGATGTATTATTATAATATATGATGTACGGTAACATGTCACAATTTAAATAGGTATATTCAGCTTGTAAGAGCTTAAGAGGGCTCCAGCATATCATATTTTAAGGAATTATATTCAGGCAATACACATGAAATGAGCATTTGAGCTATGTCTATGTTTGAGTAGTAAATGATCATTAATGTGTGTTTGCGAGAATCGGTGTAATGCCGCGTCGGGCGCCCACCGCCGGATGTAACTCTCACACGCGCCCGCACATGTCAATACTTCGCAAAAAATGAAATTTTTTTTTGTATATGCATAAAATATATAAAAACTACTTAAGCGGAAGTAAATTAAACATACATCCTGAAGTTGAACTGTAATTTCGAAAAAAAAATGGTTAAACTTATAAGCTTCTAGCCTATATGCTCTTTAGAAATCATTTTTTTGATTTAAAATCAGATGTGCTCAAAATAAATACAATTAATGTAATGCAATTATTTCATGAAATATTTAAAAAAAATATCTTAATTTTAAGGTCTTTTAATATTGAAAATAGATTACCTAAAAAGCCTAGATATATGGTAAAAGAGTTCATACATGTACCTACAAAAATTAAAATCGGACATTCCTAAGTCTGTCTAATTTACCATCACCTTATTGATCTAAAACGTATGAAAAATACATGTGCTGCGATCCCTTTAATTCAGCAATTTTTTAATTTTTTTTTTCAATATACTAATTTTATGTGTTGTAAAAATAAGATGACCCTCTTATTGTGCCAATTGTGATTTCTCCATCATTCTTAACTCGTTCAAATAGGTAAAAAAAAATCAAAATTCATTATTGGCTTCGAGCGCGGTGGCAAGTAAAGTACAGCGTTGTGCGCATCGCGCATGCGTATCAACGTAAAATCACAATCTTTGGAACTTTGGAAAGATATAACTTCCTAGTGAATTGGTGCTAAATATGAAATTTATTTTGTTTGTAGGTAAAATATAATAATATAATGTACTTACATAGTTTTCTTTTTGTAAAGTTCATAAAAGAAACTCTAATCTTCTTGTATTTAAATACATTGTAAAGGCTCTGATAAATGTATTGTTAAGTTTTGTTAGGTTTCGTTAGGTTTAGTGATGTTTAATTATTTAACCTCACTAAACCTAAAGCCGCTAACGACCCTGCCGGTATTTTTATTTAGATTTAAATTATTTCGATAACAATCGCGGCATCGCCATCTAGTGGGCAGTCCAACTGCTTCGATTTTCTTCAGCAGCATCTCGTTCGATGGGTTAGTGAATCTAGTTGGTACATTCGGGGGGTCAAAATTTAAAATTTCCCATAGTTTTCAAAAGCGAGAGGAAAACAAGATAAAAATTAAGGAAAAACGGGAATTATTACGCAAAACCGCGGTTTTGATAAAATCTATTTTGGTGTAACTCTAAAACAAATTACCGTAGATAGATACATGAAATTTTCACTGAATATTTATATTAGCATTTTCTATAAACCACAAAAATTTCAAAATATTTTGACTATTTTTGAGCTGTTTATAGACATTTTCAGTTTACTTCTTTCAAAAAGCTTGAAAAATTAATACAAGAATCATAATTTATTGTTACAATGACAATTGAAAAATATTAAATACATAGTCACAATTTTTCTTTATAAATATTTAAAGTTCGAATTTTGCCAAGATACGTAAGAATCACGAAAATGTGCAAATTATTTTGAGTAAGAAATTCATAAAAATTTTTATTTTGAAATCTAAGAATTTTTACAATATTGGATATTCACTCGATTTGTCATGTAGTGATTTTACTATAATTCATAAACTCATAATCGTTGGTACTTTACATTTACATCATGTATTTATTTATCAATTCCTATACTTGACTTCATTTCAACTCGTTTTGACCTGTTACGTGCATCTTCGATTTTCAATTATTTTTACTGTTTTTTTCTATAACTGTCAATAAAATTCTAATCGTTTGGTCAAAAAACGTACAATTTTAATACAAGGGTCCTGATATATTGTTACTATAGCAGTTGAATTACATTAAAAATACATAGGCACAATACATTTTTTTATAAGCATTAAAATTTAAAATTTAAAAATGTATAAAATGTTCAACTACTTCAACTTTTATATACCTAAGGATTGAAAGTTTAAAACTAGGCTCCATGTAAATAGGTAAATAAATTACTTTATTCACAATAATATAATCAAATATACTTATAGTAGTATCACAAGCCGACTGACCGTCTTCGCTCAGAATCCTTTTTCGTATACAATGATTATATTATATCATAGAATTCAAATTTAACACCACAGTGACCCACTTGTAACCAACAGTATAGCAGAACGATACCCACTTGCTCCCCTTTTCTTTTGTATCAAATTTGACGTTACACATGGAAACTTATTTCTAACATATTATTAAATTAATATAATATTTATACTGCAATTTTGATATATTTTTAACGGAATTATATTTTTTCTTTAGTTATTTCTTTTCAAATTAATGAATTACTTCAAAAATTTGTCATTTACAAAATCAAATCATAATAAATAAAACACTTGACTTAAATAAATTTTTTCTAAAAATCATACTTATAAATTGGCTATTTTGAAATGTTCAAACAATAATTTAAATCACATTTAAAAATTTTATTTTTAATATTAATAAATAAAAATAAAATGTCATATGGCATGAGTATAACCCCCTCCACTTACTTCCCCACACACACACCACCCAACATTACATAATATTATCAATATTTAGATTATAGGTACTATTATTCACAATTATACAATAATTATTAGAAAAAATGTTCACACGTTTTATTTTTTAATATAATATATTATTAATCGAATATTATAGTATCATATTATGATTTTATAGTATTTAAATTCTAATGTTTAAATATAATTTCTTATGGATAGTAGCAAATGTGTTCAATATTTCGTCTGGAACAAAGTCGTCAACTCGGTCAAATAGAAAGGTTATTTATCAATTTTTTTGGTTGAGTTTTTTTTTTGTTTTGACACTTTAACAATTTTTAAATAGGTTATATATAGTTAGCTTTAAATATCATAGTTGTAGTATCAATTTAACCAATCTGGATAGGAAACTTCTGATGATATTTAATTTTTTCACAAAACTGTGTGATTTTTAACCATAATATTTAGAAAATGCCTTATAATATGTTCTCGTATTTTTAAATGACTCAATAACACTATTAATTATAATACATTTAGGCCTTCCTTGTAATGT
Source organism: Nasonovia ribisnigri (assembly GCA_027563435.1). Taxonomy (NCBI): domain Eukaryota; kingdom Metazoa; phylum Arthropoda; class Insecta; order Hemiptera; family Aphididae; genus Nasonovia; species Nasonovia ribisnigri. Next base: position 16,837 of record JANEHU010001462.1, on the reverse strand, counting down.
AGCTTTTTGGATCGTAGTACTATAAGTCTGTAATGAGTATGCCCTATGCCTATTGGTTATAACTCCTAACAAATCTCTTAAAACATTAAATTTACCAAAATAATAAATTTTCATTTTGTAATTTAAGATTATTATATTACAATATAACCAGAGTAGAACATAAAAAAAATAAATTCTTAAAAACATAATAACATTATTAGAACTATGGCTACCTAATAAATTAATTTAGCCATGATTAAACTATAGATAATATGGAACATGGGGTGCTTAAGGTTATGGGTGGCGAAAGGGTGCTGAAGCCATCCCGCAGTTGCGCCACTGGGACCCTGGAGAAGTATAGAGATTTATGCAATCTAACTAAATGGCAAATAGGTATCATTAAAAGTATAAATTATTATTATTTATTATTGTTATTTTTGACAACATCATAATTTATTATTATAATTTTATTAAATGACCCACGACAATGGTGTAGCTAGATAGCCTACCCAAGACCCCGTGTTATAATTTTATTTTTGAAATGTAAAAAATAATAATAGTTAAATGTTCCAATCCTAAGTTCCAATATTTATACACAACATTTTTAGATAATCTTTCTGTATTCAGACATATTAGATTTAAAAACAATATATAAAAAAAATTGTAGTTGAAAAAATTAAGAACGAATTTGCTACAGCAGATACCACCCTTAATAGGGTGCTACACCTGCATGCGTCATCTCTGTCTTACAAACGCATAACATAACAAATCGTACGCTCAGCAGATCACTCTTAGATCTGTTAGTTTAAAAATAAGAGTGAAATGACCTCTTATAAAATTTAAAGATAACATTATTATTTAGTAAACTTCTTAGGTTTTTTTTTTTATTTTAATTTTGAAGCAAGTTATGAGTAAATTAAATTTCACAAACAATTTACAATTTAAAAATATTTATAAGTCTTGTTTTAAAATTAAAATATAAAAAAATCCTAAAAGGTTCACTAGATAGTATACTTACTTATAAATTTGATAATTTGTCGATTCATTATAAGTTTTAAACTGATAGAGCCAAGCGTGATCTGCTGAGCGTACTATGTGCTATGTTATGCATTTGTGAGACAGAGAAAACGCATGCGGGTGAAGTTTTCTTATGGGGGCTCCAGCGTATCATGTTTAAGGAGTAATATTTTGGCAATTCACATGACACGAGCATTTGGCCTCTGTCTATGTTTGTGTAGTAAATGATCATTTATAGTGTCTGTTTCCGAGAAAAGCTGTGATGCCGCGTCGGGCGACCGCCGCCGCATTTAACTCTCACGCTCGCCCGCACTTAACAATACTCCACAAAAATTAAATATATTCTTGTTTGCATAACTATAAAAACTACTAAAAGCGGTAGTAAATTGAACATGCTCGATCGTTATTTCGAAAAATGGTTGAATTTATAATCGTCTAGGCTATGCTTTTTATTATGGTATAAAATCAGATGTACCTAAAATAAATATAAATCTAATACAATTTTTCATGGGATTTTCGAAGAAAAAATCGTTGTTTTCGGGGACTTAAAAATTGAAAATCGACTTCCTAAAAAGCCTGGATATTTTGTCAAAGAGTTCATACATGTATAAAAAATATAAATCAGACATTCCTAAGTATTTGTAATTTAAAACCGCTTTTTGGTCTGAAACGTATTAAAAATATGTCTGCTGTGATCCCCTTAACCAAATAGAACCGTGGGTAAATATGTTTTCCTCTCAAGTCTCCAGGTTAGGTAGGTACTCTCTATAGTCTATACATTACATAGGTACATATAGGTATATCAACTAAAAGGTCAGGTGACTTTGAATTTAAAAACCCATCATATTATATTTTTCGCATCCCTTAAGAGGACGCTAGGCCATGCACGTGTTGTGTCGGTGTTACAAACGTAAGATATTTATCAAATTTGAGTTAAGCAGAACCAATTTTGTGTTGTTAGCTTGAAATACATTAGTTTGACTCGACCTATAATATTATCAATAATTTATTAAGTTTAAACATAACAAGTAATAAACTAATAACATTATCTGCGCTCGATCGTTGGATTTTTTTCGATATTTTAATTTTTAAGCAAGATTTGAGTATATTATGTAGAAATATTAGAAATTCAAAACGATCATATCATATTTCGCTTAAAAATTAAAATATTGATAAAAAAACCAATGGTTCACAACATAAAATCGGTTCAGCTGAACTCGTATCATTAGATACTACACTTGTTTTACGAGTTTGTATAACGGAGACTACACTCGTGCAACTCGGGTATAGCGTCCTGTCCAGTGCTCGAATTGGCCAAAACTAGGTAGAGGGGCTCAATCCGACGATTGGGTATAATAATTTTATCATTGACAACAATTATTTAAAGCCACATTTTAATAACAATTAAAAAAAAAATTGCTTATTTACGCAATCAAAAAATACAAGTCCCCCTACGCACCCCCTCCTCCCCACAATTCGAGCACGGGTCCTCTCAGGTGCATCGCACGCAGCTATCTAATAATGATATTGTATTGCTATGCGCACACTATATCAACACAAATCAATCGGTTCCGTTCACTTGTGCTTGCGATGTTAACAGAGAAACAGTGTTTTTTGTTGTGTACCGACAGGAAACGGTGTTACGGTGTTGTGGTGGCGACAACGGCTGCAGTAGTGGCGACGGATGGCCCGGAAGCGGACAACGGCGTCCGTCGTGGTGGGCGCGGAGCAGGCTGCGCAGCGACTCCTCCGAACCGGCGACCGACGACCGCCGACCAGAGTATAGGCGCGTTTCCGGTCGGGCGACATCGTCCGTCGAGCTACCCGCCGACGACGACGACGACGACGAAGTCGTTTACAGTGGCGGCGGTCATCACGTCCACGGTGCCGGACTCGCCGACTGTTGGCGGCGGGCGCTGACGGGATCGGCGGAGGGCGGAAATGCCAAACGACACAACGACGGCAGCCCCGGAAGTGGCGGCGGAGGTAATGTCGGCGGCGGCGGCGGCGGTGACGACGACGACGACGAAACCTCTACTACGTCCGCGACGCTCGGTGCTGCCGGCTCCCGCAGACCGCCTCCGATGAAGGTAGTGCCACATGCGATAGCGCTCAGCAACTGGACAGTGATCAGCAACAGCAGCCTCAAGGACGTGAACGGCGACGACCTGCGCGACGAGCTCGTCGGTTACGCTGCAGACGCGTCAGTGATGGCGATCGCCGGCGGCCAAAACGCCGTCGTCGGCGAGTATTATTGAGGGGTGATAAGGGGTTCGTTCGCTCATAGGCGCAACTAGGTGAGGGCATGGTGTTGGGGGGCTTAAGTTAGCCCCCTCCCCCCTCATTCCCGAATGCGATGGGTACATCGGATAGAAAGTCGCAAATAATGTTCTCTTCGCGACGAGTCATAGCCCATAGGTACAATTGGCTGAGAACCACGAGTACCTATGCTGCAAGACTGTTTCTCAAATTTGGCTAATGCTTAGATTTCGCATGTACCATGTAATCAGTGTCGTGTACTCGTGTGGCAATATTATACCAGCTACATTTTTTTTTCAAATGAGGACCATCCTTTTTTACTGTAAATTACCTATTAAGCTGATGTTGTTCTTATAAATCTAAATAATTATAAACATGATCACTATAAGTGTCTACCTATATTTAAAAATTCCAACAGTCAAAATTTAAATACTTAATATTTAAATAAGCACATTGTTAAAGGAATAACTGGGGTTGTGCATGCTTGGTGAATCATATTAAATAAATACTGATGTACATTTTTATTTATTACAAGCCATTTTCCAAAATATGAGGGCTACATGCGATCCCCCAAAAAATTTGATCCTAGTTGCGCTTTTGGGTTTGCCCCAAGCGAAATATTATGTATGACGAGGTTCTATTTCATGTGTGTGTGTGTAGTAAATGGCATTAAAAAAGATAGTACCTATTATAACCATAAGATAAAATAGATATGTTATAGTATCATCACAGTTGTAATAATTTTTATCAGTATGCACATTTCCTTCACCTCTGGTCCATACCGTAGTTCTCCACTTCTGATTGGTCGATTTTTATTCTATTTCATATAGTTATGTACCTATGAATGTGATTGACAGGGGACAGCTAATAAGAAATGGATAACTATGATATAGGTAAAGAGCAGAGAATGCATATCAAAAAACTTTGATGATACCTATCTATTTTGTCATGACTTTACCTATCCGATGGCCAGTGTGCATACAGTGACTGTATCTGGTTACATAATATTTTTTCCCAATATCTGTTATTGTTTTTCCCATTGTGATTATGCGAACATAATTATTACAATACAACTTTTGTGTCATTGAAGTCTTGTAGCATCGTCATATTAATTTATTATTATTATATACAATGATATAATATTATAAGAAAACAGTTTTTTTTTTATTTTCAAGTATTTTCATAAAATACATTGATTATATCTACTTCATATAATGTAAAGCTGGGTAGACAGCTAACGTTACCATTTGCCGTGGCATGTATAGCTCGGCCACTATAACGTGTGTCAATGTGTGTCATGTTCAAAATTTGAGTTCGCCCAATCCTGTAGTTCGTGATTATAGTGACCTAATATTTTTATTTTGTAAGAACCACTATACCACTTGGGGATTACCACTTTACCGCCCGCTGGACGGCAAAAGGTCACTTTCCGACGCTTCAACCGTGGTCGAAAACCAAACTTTCGTTGCAGGCGTGACAAAAAACTAGTTACGCAGTACTTTACACGCTAATTACAAATTTGAATTATGGTGAAACTTAGTTTAGTATTTCCAATAACTTAGCTTAGGTACTGTGTTTCGTGTGTGATATTTTAGGATAAACACTATTATTATACAAATTAAAGAGAAAAAATTGATCTAAGGTTATAGCAGGGATGGCTCCAACGAAAATAATTCGTGAAAATAACGAAAATAGATTCCTTTTAAGTTTCTACCTTTATATGATATTAATATTTTGTGATTATTTTTATATCACATTCATTATTCAATATTTATATTTTTTAATAGCTATGAATATTGAAAATAAAAAAGGAAAAGTATTCCTGCAACGAAATCGAATTAAATTGGTGTCATGAATATGATAAAACATTTGACAACAGTTATGAACAAAAACACGAAAAACCGTACATTACGGTAAAAAAGTCAGCCCTTAACATTTTGGAGCTCCCTTTCAAACACATTTGAAGCTACTTAGGCAAATTCAAAACTAGTAAATAAAAATACAGATACTTAAAACAAATATTACCAACTAACAGTATTATGTTATTAACAATATTAGTTAACAATTATACCAATAGATGATCTAAATTAATAAATATATTACCTATACCTACTAATGACATTTTCTTCTTCTGAAATTTTAATTATATAATTTATATAATTTTTCTAGTTTAGGTACCTAAATGGATCATGGGTGCTGTAAAAGTATGATAAATATAAATTGTTAATATAATTATCTTCACGTCAGTAACTAAAAAATATATATATATTAAGTACGTAAATAATGCAATATAATATTAGTAATTTTTCGAGCAAAGCGAGTAAACAAATTTTCAGTCGGCAAACTGATAGTTTCACCTAATAATAAAATAAAATATGTGTTATAAAACCTTACCTTCAATATAGAGTTTTATCTGTATAAATACTTGTTTACTGCCTAGGGGCCGGTTGGTGTTTTAGCTTTTACCTCCCATGTAAAAAATGAAAGCCTTTTTTTATTTTCCTAGTTTATTATAACCTTGAGATAAATTACGTAGGCCCAATTTATCTGACTAATAAGTAAAAAGACTAATATCATACTGAACTTCATAGGTATTTATAGTTATAACTACTCTATTACACGCCGTGGTTGTTCGTTTTCGTCTTCAAGGTCACTGACAAGTTACAAATAACCGTTATACTTTTAAACATTAAAATAATAATAATCATTATTGCAAGAATCCCGCAGTGTCCCATACATTCATACTGTTTCGGAGAATAGTGGACTGTATAAGGATTTAAACTTATTCTACTTAGAAGCCTGGTAAATCAATAAACACGGTGCCTTTAAATTTGATTGCCGGATTGACGGCCTACTATTTAGGATAAGTACAAAATACCTCTAAAATGGTAAAAGGGGCACAATAAGTGCTGGCCAGCTGATGGGTAAAATATTTAAGATAAAAAAAAAACATACAATAATAATAAATAAATAAAAATACACAAAATTGGTAGAGATAATATATGAAATATAAAAGAAGAACTGCTGCATTATACCGGTAGGTATTATAGACCGAGTGGCGACTATCGGAACTCAGAAGCCCTATCAAGCCGTGATTACTGTGTGACGACGTCGTCGTCTAAACACATACGGTTGTACAGAATTAATATTTGTGCACCTATAATAATATAAAATATAATGCAACTAAACTGTATTGTATTGTATAACATATTATATTATACCTAGTATGTTCCAACTTCAAACCAATTATATAATTTAATAACAAAAGCTTTGTAAACAAAGTTATCTTGTATACCCTTTGCCTTTTGTATTTGACTAGTATATAGGTATCAGTGACCAGTTGAAACTTATAAGGTACTAAAAATATAATAAAATGTATAAAGTAGTAATAACGAATATTAATTATATTAAAACTAATATAATATTATAAACAATTTATGATGCTCGTATATAATTTCATCTATTTATGATTGATCGGAAATAAAATCATTTCATGAATAATATTGTATTGTATAAAAAGTTTTTTTTTAGAACAAAAAGAATAGAAATATGTCTAGAACTCCAAAATGTTGATAAAATATAACCTAGTATATATTTTATATGTATAATCTTTACAAATTCTTCACCCCCCCCCCCCCCATCAAAATTAATCCCAGTTGCTCCATTGATATATACCTAATATGATCCGTTTATTTCGGCACTCTTCAAGAAACAAGCAAATAAAGCCAATGGTCACAGTCCACAGATCATACATAATATAGTTAATTATCTTTCATCTACAATATGTGAAGAACTGATCAGTCTTATGTCTGTGAAGCACCCAATGGAAATTACAAATAGTATCTAGGTTTCCTGGACACCTATTATACAAAAAAAAAGGTTAGTCAAGTAATTTATTATAGTTCTTTAAATTATAATTTATATTAGGTATAAAATGTAGGTTTGTGTGAAATGTGTAAACATATTAGTTATACGAAATTACTGAGGACTATAATAAATAATATTTATAGGTACCTATTTATTTGTATCAAAGTATTTATTATTTAAAATACACTTTTTCAAAAAGTATTAATTCACATACCTAGTCTAATAAATAGCCATCTATTTATTTGATCGAGTATTGTTGATAGAATTTAAAAGTAATCTTTACAAGTAGGTTGTGTACTTATAATAACTAGCCATTTATTTTCATTTAATAATTGTATATACATTGTACTTAAAAACATAAAAAAATAAATACTTAAACATCTAATTTATACAAAATATCTGTATAATATATAATTTTAATACCAAAAAATAAATTAATAAACATATTGGGTTTTAAATGATTTAATATTTAAATGATTAGATGATATAATATTATAAGATAAAATCGTTTACCGTTTACCTACTTATACGGTGAAACACGATTGCGTACGGTCTTTATCGACATTTAATGTTCACGGTTGCGTACGATTTTTATCTGCAACTTTGAAGCACTGTTGGCATATGCTTTGAGCTAATAGAACATACAATTTAAAATTAATTGAGAAGCGATAGATGTTATTTCAAAATTTTAACCTAACCTATAACATATTTTTCAAAATTTGAGATTTTTAAGTGGTACCAAGGTATAACATTTTTTATTATATTTTACTGATTACACATAAAAACATAAATTTGTTAACGTTGCACAGCAAATCATCTGCAATCGTTTGACTTTTGGGATAAATATTAAAGTTAATGGTTTAACGTACGCAATCGTGTTAACATACGCAATCGTGTTCTCAAAAAGGTACATCGTACGCAATCGTGTGGCACCCTACTTATATTCTAATTAATTAATACTGTCGTTCTGAAAACAGTCTTTAATTAAACAAATTTGTTAGTTTAATATTTAAACCTATGTACTTATTACAAAATGATTATTTATAAATTTATCCACAGATTGAGAATTTCAACTATAATATGAGTTGAAAATTTATCAGTTTTTTACTCATTGTACTTTAAAGCTAGTATTGTCATCGTTTTATACATTTGTGTACATATACCTATAGAACTTATACAATGAACATATGTTGATAAGTTACATTTAAACAGAGACACATAGGGCAACTTTATGCTATTTGAATTGTTCGACACAAACTCCACAAATCCAAGCGTGCCACATGGAAGATCTATATATTTGTCCGGTGTTTCATCAATAGTCATTGTTGTCATATAAATAAGTGGATTTGGCCGATTTGGGTCATGGGGTGGTGGCTGATTATTTATTTCTTCTGGTTCATTGTTCTGAATTTCTTCTCCTGAATTTTCTATAATAACATTGTTTGGTTTGTTCCTACCAACACCAAGAGCCCAATTTCTCTGCCTCGGCTCGTAAGAAGCCAATAAATAAGAACACTTCTTTAAGTATTCCCATATTATTATTTTTCCCAAGTTAGTACTTCTCAGTGGCATGTTTGATATTTCTTGAGTTTTGTTGGAAATTGGCTCTCAAACTCCATGTTGGTTGTAAGTTGTTCCCTAATGACTAACTATTATATGATATTTTTTACTTCAATCGACAATCATGTTAAGTGCACTTAAATAACCTGAAAATAAAATACAATTAACATAATTATTACATTTTAAGAACTTAAATAATGTAGTCGAACTAAAGGCCATTGGTAAAGTAGGTAACAAAGTTATATTATCTTTTTTTTTTTTTTTTTACTTATTGAATGTGTTTTCATATTTTTTTTTATAGCTTAAAATTGTGTATTTTTGTGTAATACTTTTTACCTTAAGGATGTATTTATAACATAGTCACTTATTTTCACTTATTTTAAACTTTACCAAATAAATAAATAATGCATAACAATAAATGTGCCATAATATGCATAATAATAATAAATTAAATATAAAATGTATTACTTACCAAAAAAGATCTACAGATTGGGATGTACAACTGGAAATTTCAACTGCAACGCATTGTAGAAACTTTCCAGGTTATTGTTGGTTCTTCGCGGGAGACTATGTACAGACTACAGACACAATGCTTGGTCCTACCCTTTGTAACCAATATCTACATAACATAATAAATTAGTTTACAAATTAAAGCTAGTAAACAATCGTTTTTTAATCAAGTTTAGATATATACCTATTATTTCATGTTAGATTATAATTTATATTGCTTAACAACTGTTGTAGTAGGTACGTCTTGCATACATTGCAGTTATCCGCATTATGATGGTAAAAATATTATTTCTTAAGGGGATTGCAAACGTCTATTATTTCATCCAAAATATACCAATCTTTTGTCAATCACACCGATGGAACTGTTAACGCGATAAGACTTCTGAAAACTGATTTGAATTTGTCACTATGTCTGCTTGAGATCGATCAGTCCATTTTTTAAAATTTCGATCTCCAACTCCTTTAAATTTGGTTTGAATATTTAAAAAATTAAAAAATTTTAAGTGTTGATTATTCCTTATTTAAACCTAAAATCTTAAAATGTGGCTTGATCGATCTCAAGTGGATATATTAAGGAATTAAAATCAGTTTTCAGAAGTTTTATCGCATCATTAGGTCCATCGGTAGGATTGACAAAAAGTACATACAAATTAGCATACATTCTTTACTGTTCACGCGCGCGACGTCGTAGCGGTGACTTGTACCGTACGTGCCGCGTGCGTAAGTGTTTTTCTACTACTCCTTCACTAAATAACTTTGTTCTAAGAATTTGCAGGTATATACCGGAAGGTCTATAATAGGCAATAGCCATTTTTACTAATAATGTCATATTGGGACGTTTAGAGTATAAATTATAACACATCATTTATTATATCCATTGATACTAATAATAATAATTATAATAATATTATTATAAAATACTAAATAATGTCTGCCTGTACAACTACAGTATGCATTCAGCATTTCAGCCATAACATTGATCGAGTTTCACGCACATTTATGCATAATTTCCACTTTCTTACGTTAATGTAACATTGTTTATTGTTTTTTTTATTTAACTAAAAAAGAATATAAATAGTGTATTTGGTTTTAAAAAATGGATAACAATATTTGTAAAATTAAAAAGCAAAAAATTAGATTATCCCGAAGAAAAAAACACAAAGGGCATGTATTATCACTACGAAAATGGCAAGTACATCGTATAAAAAATACGGTAAGTTAAAATAAAACGTATTTTATGTTTTTGTTTTTGACTTAGAAATTGTCATTTACATGGTTTATCCTAGTGTTGTTATTTTATATTGTAGGAAAACTCTAATTTTTCAACTTTGCCGGCTTACAGACCTGTTGGTAATAATAGTAGTATTGAAGATACTAACGTGATAGAAGACACGTCTTGTACTTCAACTAACATAAATGATGGTTCACTAGTTGTTTATGATACACCATCTTTAAATTCTGAGTAATAAACAATCTTCAATATATTTATCATTAAATTAACAATAAAAATGTAATAAGGGAGATTTTTTTTTTACCTTTATTTACAGAGAACACATAGTTGACATCATTGATGGTAGACGAATAGTAGATATAAAATATATTTTTGAAACAATTTCTAAAATAAAACACGAACCATTTGGATGTAATTTTTCAAATTTATTTCTCATAAAAGAATTTCGATCAGGATTTTACAGTAAATTTATTTTTAAATGCAAAGTATGTAATAAACAAGACGTTGTGTCCTCAGAATGCCCAAAAAACTCTCTACCAATAAATTTAGCTATGGTAACATCTACTATAAATACTGGTCAAGGGTTTTCAGGCCTAGAACAATTTTGTGCAACATTAAATATGCCCTGTATGTCTAATCCTACATACCAAAAGCTTCATGAAGAAGTAGGAAAACAAGTTGAAGCTATTTCTTGGGAAGCAACCGAAGAGGCCGTCAAAGAGGAAGCTCAACTTGCATACGACAACGGAGATATAAGTAAAGACGGGATTCCTATGATCAGTGTTGTAGCTGATGGAGCTTGGTCTAAAAGATCGTATAATTCTAACTATAACGCTTTATCTGGAGTAGTAAGTATATAATATCGATCTATATTTGTATACTATTGTATTGAACTAAAATAAAATAGTATACTTAAATAGTAAAATTATATACTTTTTATAGTTCTTCTAGTATGTCTACATGTATATATTATAAAAATTATTCAAACATTTGTTATTCTAATTCTAACAATAATTTATTAGAATAAGATTTTATCTAAATAATCATCTAAACAACATTTTATTCGAATAACGCCCATTCTCTGCTAGGTAGGTACCTGTCATTTTTAAAATTGTATGAAATGTTCGTTGTTTTGATAAATTGCATGACAAAATAAATCGTTGGGAGGGACAGTATTAAATTTATGTTAACATTTTTAAATGTCTATGGCAAAAAAGATGTGTTTACCTATATCCTTTTCGGATGATTCTATTGTTATTATTTTATTTTATTTTTTATGTAAGAAAATGTAAATTAATTTACTGAATTATTTTAAATGTAGGCATGTATAGTTGGTTATAGAACTAAAAAGGTGTTATTCATTGGAATCCGAAACAAATATTGATCCACATGTCAAAAAGCAGAAACATTAAACAAATCAACTACTCCACATTTATGCTACAAAAATTGGACAGGGACTTCTACAGCTATGGAGTCAGATATTATTGTAGATGGGTTCAGTCAGAGCATAAAGACTCACAACTTAATTTATATAAATTTGATAGGAGACGGTGACAGCAGCGTAATTAAAAAATTGAGAATGATAAAATCATACGGATCTGACCTTTTAGTAGAAAAAATTGAATGTACAAATCATATTTTGCGAAATTACTCGACTCGTCTTAGGGATTTTTCTACTAAAACTTAAAAGGAAAAGTACATCAGGGAATACTGTACCAGGCTTTGTAAGAACAAAACTAAAAGAAAATTTGTTGAGATTACGGTAGGTTAATAATGTTGATACCTATAAATAAACTAATACATAGAACATTCATAAAATAAAAATAATATTGAATATGTAAATTTTGTAATATTGTATCATATATTATGTTACACAGTTTTGCCGTTTCAAAAGCTATAATGTTTAGAAAACAAATGTGAAATGGATATACCACATGATGAAAAAGTCAAACGGTGGAAAGTTGATATATTGAATGGACCTTTTCATGTATTTGGATCTCATGACAAATGCGACAGGTTTATTAATTAATAGATATTTTTTTGTTACAAACTTCATAATTCAACTATAATTTTGATTTAGGTATTTTTGTACGGGTAGTAAATCCAACGAAATTAACTTAGTCCCTGAATTACAAAATTGTGGCGTATGGAATGATTTGATAGCAGCTGTAAATTTAGTTAATAATTCCATCGGTGTGATTGACAAAAGATTGGTATATTTTGGATGAAATAATAGACGTTTGCAATCCCCTTAATGCTGTAAATTGTAATGATATGATGTTGCAAATGACAACGAACATTTATAATATTTATATACAAAATCGTGAAATTCATAATATTATTGTTGTTGTATGTCGAGCCAGTGCTCTGGAATTGCATGTATTTTATTTTTATAATTCGTTATCAAAAAAATATAATATAGAAATTATAAAAGAAAAATGTTATTATATAATATTATTAATCAATATGAAATATGAATACATATTATATTTATTAATTTTTTTTTTTTTTTAGTTGAAATATACAATCTATATTCGACGAGTAGAGGCCATAATAAGTTTATATGATAAAAGGTAGATAACATGAGTACCTATATAAAAAAAAGTGAGTAAAGAAGCCACCCAACGATGACACTTTATTGTTGATTTTTAAAGTTATAAAATGTATTAATTTACTTAGACATGTTTTTTTTTAATTAAAATTGTAAAAGGTCTCAGCACGACAGCACCATTTGTGTTATAAGCGTCTAGGAGAGCTGCCTAGGACTGTGAGGGAGGAAAGGTTTTAAATTAAAGGATTTGAGTGGGAGGAAAGCGGTTGTGGAATCTTTTATTAAAGTGTTTGGCTTCTTCATGTTTATATATCTATAAGATTAGGTTAGGTAAGGTTATTTATGAGATGGATATTTTATGGGCATTGGCCGCATTGGGCAACGTAGGCAATCGGGCATTGTTATGCAATGCCCAAACATTTTGGGCAATGTAAGAATGATCATTTTAATACTCAATTTTTTCATACATAGGCCGGGAATTTTATAAGTACGATATTGCCAGGCCAATATAAAAAGTATAATTTTAACTTTTGACCCTCCCAAAGTTCTATTTAAATTCACTTTCCTATCAGAAAAGGTACTATTGAAGAAAATCGAAGCATTTTTACTGACGTAAAATGTGATGAGTGATGACAGTCACAAAAATACCAATTTTGACATGTTTAAATGGTTCAATAGTTGTTTTTATATTTTTTTTCAAAAACGTGTTCCTATTGGGTGAATAGGAACGCAGATTAAATATTTTTAAGTATGTACCTATATGAGAATTTGAATACATAATAATATAATATAATATAATATATAATCCGTGTTAATATAATTTTTTTCTAAATTTGTTCCTATTCACACCATTTTACGGTATATTATATACACCCATAGACCTATAAAAGAATGGACCGCGCATATCATATCCCAGTAGTGTATTCGGCTGAATCCAAGATATGTGCGAGAGAGACAGACATATGTTAGAATTCCCAAAGACATTACAACCAAAATATTTTATCATACTTGAATATTTTTATATTTTCCCAATGATAACGACAACCAACGAGTGATAAGATCTTAAAATCATTCCCCGCGTTTTAGCATTTTGTTTATTTCATTATTTGTTAATAACTTGTGTTTTAAATTACAAAATTAAAATGGTTCTTATGTGCTGTGTGAGAAGCTGTAAAACTAAACACTCTAAGAATTCAGATACAAAGTTTCATAAGTAAGTACTACCTGTAATATAATTAAGGTTTACATTACAATTAAAAATGACAGATATATATTTAAGTAAATAAAAAAATCACCTTTAATCCATATAGGTTTCCTACAAATGAAGAGTTGAAAAGCAAATGGTTATTAGCCATTAATAATGAAAGTTGGTTTGTGCCATCCCAGCATTCTGTTGTATGTAGCAAACATTTTGATATTGATGATTATCAAACTAATGCTTTGGGAAACAAGAAGCTGAAAATGAATGCTATCCCAAAATCAACAAGTCGTAGATCTTTGTTTGAAGGTGAGAACAAATTACTTAAATTAGTAACCTGTAATGTGAGTTAATTATATTTTACTAAGACACAAAACATATATTTTAAATATAGATTTGGAGGTACTTCATCATTCCAAAGAGAATGATAGTAACGGAACTCAAATCAATTATGATTCAAATGATAGTAATGGTATAAATTAATATTAAATCAAATATATATTTTCAATTATTGCAAATATGTAACAATTTTTTAATTTTAGTGAAAACTGGAGAAGTCAATGATTTTCTAGAAGATGGTATATTGTCAGAAATATCAAACAATTCAAAAGTGGATCTTGATGACTCGGTAGTACAACAGCAACTTGAAGAAAACAATTTTAGTATGAATTCATCAACCTCAACAAAAACACCTCCACAAAAGTATTATTTAAATATATATTTTTTTCAATTGTTTTTATAATGTTTGATGTGAATAAATTATTAGGAGAAGAAAACTATTTCGTTACTTGGGAGATTATGAAGAAGAAGATTTGGAAACCCCTAGAAAGAGGAAAATGTTTTGGAATGTTTATAAAAAAACTTTAGAAAAAAAAGCCAATACTGAAAGGATGTTAAGACAAAAAAATCACAGATTGCAAGCTAAAATAAGGACATTAAATACATTAATTGATAGTTTACAAGCTGATAACAAAATAACAGCCAATTGTTCTAATATTCTGAAGGTAACTTACAACTAAACACTACATCTACCCAAGGCTGGGCAGTTAATGATTTTTTTTAACTCGGTTATGTTATTGAAAATCCAAAAGTAACTAGTTAAGTTAAAAAGTTAAATTTAAATTAACTTTTTAACTCGTTAAGAGGACGTAACACTAGCTGGTATTTGTTGTCTCCGTCTTACCAGTGGGTAATATAGAAAAATTACGCTCAGCAGAACACCTGAAGCTGCTCCTTTAATTTAAAAATTAGAGTGAATCGAGTATCGACTTATTATGAAACTTGATGGTAAGAACATTATCTGTATTTGTTCGTTGGTTTTTTACAATAATTCAATTTTTTAGCAAGTTATATGTATATAATATACAATAAATAAAAATGGCCATAACTCACTTAAAAATTGAATTATCATTAAAAACTAACATACAAACACAGATAATGTTCTTACCATCAAGTTTCATAGTAGGTCAATTCACTCTAATTCATAGACCTATAAAAGGTTAGGTTAGGTTAGGTCTATGCTCTAATTTTTAAACTAAAGGAGCTACAAGTGTTCTGCCGAGCGTAATTTTGCTATATTATACACTGGTAAGACGGAGACAACAAATACTAGTGTTATGTCATCTTAATGCCCAGCCTTGAATCAACATCTGAAATCTTCACATCTTCATCTCAAAAATATACAACATAGCAAATTGATTTAAGCTAAATTTGGTATGTTGTCAAAGCAACAAAAACTAAGCTTTACCTAATTTAACTTAAACTTTTCTGTCCATATGCTTACAATGTGCTTTGACAAATTATGTAAATTTTAAAATGTACAATCAATATACAATTTTAAAATTATCATAACCTATGACATTCACTAGATTATATTCTTACTTATAAATTTGATTATAATTAAATTGACTCAAATATTGAACAGAAGTTAAATTAATTATTCAGAACCTACAATAAGTATGAATACAATCCATTGGCTACTCGCTTGTCAGTTGAGTGTTTATATATTATACATAATTTAATATATTAAAATAGATATGTAAGCAAATACATACTTATTAAATAAAAATTCTTTTATAACTACTATGCGTATTTATTTTTTTATCCAACCTTCATGATACTATCTCCTTATTATATATAAAAAAGCCATACATTTTTATCAATGTGTTTACTTACTAGTGTGCGACAACGGAAGAAGAAAAACATCTCCTCATGCGTCAACTAAGTCTGTCGTCTAAAACCATCAGTCCAGAATTACGGAAGTTTGCTCTAACATTACATTTTTATTCTCCAAATGCTTATGACTATGTCCGTAATATATTCAACAAGTCTTTACCCCATCCAAGTACAATTAGAAAGTGGTATGCTACAGTAGATGGACGTCCAGGATTAACATCAGAATCATTAAGAGCTATACAAATTAAAGTTCGAGAATTTCAAGAAAGTGGAAAACAATTAATTGGAGGACTGATGTTAGATGAAATGTGTATAAAAGAAAATGTTCATTGGACCGGATCACGTTTCCAGGGATTTATTGATTATGGTCCAGGTAGCATAAATGAAATGGATAATTTGCCATATGCCAAGGATGCATTAGTAATTATGGTCGTGGCATATAATGCACATTGGAAAATACCAGTTGGTTATTACCTTATTAATGGTTTAC